>JAAGOF010000197.1:216418-227500 GCA_010645155.1 Tigriopus japonicus
GTTCTGTAGCCGTCTCCTCTTTTCACTTTCATAATACTGTTTACTTTAACTCGTCTTTTTCTTACACCTATTCCCTTCAATACATTCTGGCAATGTCATGGGTGGTTCAAATAATCAATAACAATAACATTTGACACACATCATGGAGTCCATAGTCAAAGATGTGATGATTAGACATTTAGAAAACACATCTTCTTTCTCTCCTGACTAACATGGATTCCGGAAGGGATTTTCGTGCACTACCAACTTATTATAGTTTCAAAATACTCTTTCGACAGCTAAAGAAGAAGGAAAACGTACGAATGCTATTTTTGTAGACTTCGCTAAAGCCTTTGACAAGGTAAACCACATCATTCTTCTCAAAAAATTGCACCTTTCTGGAATTCGAGTAGACGTTGTAAACTGGATCAGAGAGTGGCTTCATGGGAGATTTCAACGGGTAACGCTGAATGGATCAGCTTCAAACTTGTTGGGCATCCCTTCGAGCGTTCCTCAGGGAAGTGTTTTGGGCACGATCCTATTTTTGATTTTCATTAACGATATGAAGACGTCCACTCAGGCCCATAGTGGTTCGTCAATTTGGAAGTTCGCAGATGATGCCAAGATTGCCAGAGTGATCAGCTCACCCTTGGATGAGAAAATTCTTCAACGAGATCTTGATACAATTGTGAAATGGGCGTCAGATAATAAGATGGAGTTCAACGTGTCCAAATGCAAAAGCTTACGATGTGGGAGAGAAAAAGTGGATTGTGGTCCACCTTACCTCATTGATGGCGTTCCATTGGAGGAAGTGGACTGCCATAAGGATTTGGGAGTGATCTTCGACAAAAGGTTGTCGTTTAGGGAACATTGTTCGAAAATTGCCAACAAGGCCAATGCTATGCTTGGCATGATTCGACGGAACTTCATTAGTCGTGAACCTAGCATGCTAGTCCGACATACAGTCCGAGTGTACACTGTGTATGTGCGTCCTATTCTGGAATTTTCCTCACAAGTGTGGTCCCCGGGATATAAGGTGGATATCAACAGGATTGAATCGGTTCAGCGAAGATTTACACGGGTGTTGTATGTGCCTCTGGGCATGGAGTATGGTGCTCGGCTCGAGCGTTGTGGGTTGGCTTCTTTGGAGGCAAGAAGGCGAAATTAGACTTGGTGTATGCTTTCAAACTAATCAAGAATGTTGGTGAGAATGGGGTGATCGGTTTGGAGGGGAGGGAAGGGGGGTGTCCTCTGTCATTAAGCACCAGCATTCGGTCGACGAGGTCAACGGACCAATCACTTTTGAATATTCCCTTTGTCAGGTCTCAGTGCAGGGGCCTATGTTACGAAACACTTTGTCCGACCGGACGTACGCAATTTTGGTGACCTCAGCCAAGGACATCTTAATTTCTCAGGACGAATTACAGAAATACAGCTTAAGGCCTGGCATTGTACTGAAATGAGAGGTTATTTCAAAGCAGTAAATGTTCCGTTGAATTTTCATTGAAGTAACTCGGCCTTAAGTGGTATTCTGTAATATATCCTGCGTTGAGTCATCCTTGCCTCAGCACAATTTGTGCGGATCCGCCGAGTTTTCAATGTTACAAACAAATTTACGAGTGTCCGACTCGCAAATGTCCGGAGAAAATTTACGAGTCAAGGAGGTGCGTAAATTTTGTGCGTACTGGACATTTTGAGATAGGAGGTTTCGGAAAGTGTCTGTTTTTGTACAAATTTGTCAGAAAAATGTCAAACTTTCACGACATGAACCATTCTGAAGTCGGCAAATAAGACCATTTTTGGCATTTTGCCCATAAATGTTAATCACAAAAATTAATTTTCATCAAAAGTAAAAGAACGCAACGAAATCGGATTCTTTTCACAATCTCAAGTAATGAATAAAAATTTAAATTTTTTAATACTGTACAAATAATCTCGATTTATAAACACTTGTCATTAAGGTTTAGGATTTGAAATATTAGGTGATGAGAAGAGGGCAAATCTGACATAAGTTTTCACTCTTTGAGTCGATTTTTTTTTCAAAAATCACATTTTCGGGCGTTTTTTATTGCTTGTGTAGCGGAAACGCAACCTACCGAACAACAATAAAGCACGAGACACAACTGGAGATACGCCTTATTTGGTAATCCGAATCTATCTAAGAGATCACGACACTTGTTCTGTAATTTTTCGCTTTAAAGGGCATTTTTTTACTTTTAGAGTTATTTTTCGTGGAGATATTGATGACGAGTAGGGCACGGAAATAAGTTTCTTAAAATATAAAACATTTTAAAAATTCTTCTCCCTTTTTGCTCGATTTTTTTGAATATTTAGCTGTTTTAAGGAAAAATGAAATATTTTCTCGAATATTTTAGTCAGAAAAAAATATCAGGCAAAATTGACGAAAATAAATGAATGACCAATGCTCAAGAGGGCTTACCCAAAATGAATACAAAATACAAAAATGACATTTTTACTAAAATTAGACATTCACGACCAAAACTACTGTCATTCAAGGAAAAACTACGCCATCTATTAAGGCAAATTGAAAATTGTATTTTTAAATCACTTACATGTCAGGTATGTATGCCTCTATACACGGTCAAATGCATCAAATTCACCAAAAATAAATTTTGAAAATTGGTACACACATACAAATATGCCAAATAATGGCGTTATCAGAAAATTATTTCTTAAGTATCTGGCTTTTTGCAAATATTTTGCAAATATCTAGGGCTTTTGAATAAAATAAATATTGGATATGTTGACACTTTTTTGCAAATATTTATCCGGCACCCTAATGATGAGTAAACGAAAGTTTAAGTATATAAGATTGTGTAGGTAATCCATTGAAAAAACTTTTTGGCGGTGCAAAATTAATTTGGACCTGAATTATGAACAGGGCTACCAAATTTATATAGAAATTCGTCAATTTTTAATAGTTTTTTCAGAAATAATGTGTCCTAGTTCTTGTCGAAAAGTGTTATATCTTTAAATTAAAACCATCCCTCAAATATGGCAACACTAGCTCGCTTGTGTGCAGGGTAACCAAATTTCCTTGCCTATTTATTTTTCATTAGTCTAATTCCAAATTGCGCAGAACTTTCTTGTAGGTTTAATATTTAGGTCTATTTATGCTCTCTCTCTATAATAGTTCACATTTAAGCTCTATATTTGATATACAAGTAATCTTGGCTCTGTTTGATCTTGAAAAGTTTGTCAAGTTGTTTTCAGGGTAGGTTGGTCACACTCGTAAACGCCCTGGTCAGAGTGGTCACATTCGGCGAAGGTCCAGTCCGGAGAAGTGCATACAAAAGTTTCATAACATTGACTTCACACCATCCAAAGTCCGACTGGACAGTCCAGTCGGACAAAGGACATTTTTGGCGAACGTTTCGTAACATAGGCCCCAGATTGTGCTTTTATTTTGTTCGAGTTGCCAAGATGTGGAACAGCCTCACGAGAAGCTCGCCTTACGCGACTAATTTATTATCCTTTAAAAGGCAACTAATGTTGTATTAGCACCCACTTACCGTGCACCCTTACTTGTGGATCTCGCCTTTGCTTTTTTTTCTCGGCTCGCATTCATGTTCTCAATTCATTTTAGTTTTGACGTTTACTCAGTGTTCACAATTCTTTCTTTTTTCCTAAACTCTTTTCATCAACTTGATGCGTGAGTGGATTTTTCAATAAACAACAATAAACATCTGATTTAACAATATAATTTTAAATTTTCCCAGGAGATTGAGCATTTTTTGCGTATATGACAGTAGTTATGGTTTTTAGTTAAGTATCAATTTTTATGGTTAAGTGATTCTTGCTAAGGAAGTCTTGTTATCTTGAAAGTCGTTTTAGACACTATTTCATCATTTTTTCAAGGATGGTAACCTCCAAAAATAAAAGAAAATGACATTACTTTCTTGCTTTTGTTATATTTTTAACCAAAAAGTCGGTTATACTTTTTTAATAAAAAAGTATACTATTGTCACCTGAGTTTGGAAATTAACGAAGTTCTTTTTTTGCGCTATAGGTTTGAGTGATGCTCCATGTTTTCGTTGGAGCCAGAACGAGAATCCTTTAAGTATAAGTGGGCAACCCAGTGGCTTTGCATACAATGAACCATCAACAAAATCAAGTTACTTTGTTGGTCTGTCAAAAAGCACCCCAGAAAAAGCAATCATGGACGGAAACAAAAATGAATATTTTTGGTTCGCAATTGGTTGTTATTTGAACTTCGAACCTCCTAACCTTTTTCCGGGACCGTGGATGAGACCAGTGACTCTGGTTGAATTGTACATGGAAATCTGAAAATGTGTTTGTTTGTCAGGGACAGATCCATGCTCATATTCTATCAATACAGTCCACATCATATTCAAAAGAGAGATCGCTTTCATTCCCAATAGGAGCGATCACCGTATCGTATTACAGCCCAGATGGCGTTAACTAGTGATGGGATTCAATCTGATTTAAATCTACTCAATCTTCTAGGACTTCTATCAATAAAATTGTTGCATTTTAAATATAGTGTAAAGTATCTTTGCTTAACCTTGATGGCACCCCTGGTCCAAAGTCTCCCAAAACAGGGGCGCTTTTTGGATATTCTCTGTAACCGAAAGCATTTCTCATATAGGTGACAAGTGTACGGTTTTACGTAAATAAACAGAAAATATTGCAATTTAATATGTCCATGTTTTCCATTCTTGAACATTCTTTGATGTGTCAAAAATGCCTTAATTTTGCTATATGACAGTGTTTCAAGACTTAAATATAATTTTTCAATTACAAAGCATCACAATGACGATATTTTATTAAAGTTTCCATTTCAAATTAGCTCAAATAACTTTATCAATTATCTGCTTTAGGGGATTTAAGAGATTTAATATATCATTTGAACTAATTTAAAATGCACAACATAACAAAGTATTTCCATTATGATACTATTGAGCAACAGTGTTTCAATTATTTAACTTTAAGATCCGTTGGAAAAACATCACAAAATGTAAAATCTTGTTAAGGCTCTCATTCAAAAATAGTCGCCAGCACGATTGGACAACCCCTGATGGTCGAAAAATGGTTGCAATTAAACGCGACTGTGGTGAAATTTTGTGTCGTAGGCATAGATAAAAAATTAGAAATATCTCAATTTTGACGTCGCCAAAAACCGCCCTCTTTGAGGGATTACCTAACAACATTGTTAAAAATGATGGTTTCATAAGGAACGTCATTGAGTGCGCCACCTTGTTTGTATGTTTGTAACGCAAATATCCTTTTTGAAGTTTGATTCTCAGAGTCAATCCAGAAAATACAGCCTGAGTCATCTGGAGGTCACATATCAAACAACTGTCGCCGTCGTCTGCCTGCTTAGCTAGAACTGAGAAGTCTGGAGCTGGGTTGTGGTCTTAGGCACGCCTGCGCCCGCAAGAGGTCGCATCACATGATTTCACTAACGAGTGAGTATTTAAATCCGTCAGTTGACTAAGCATAGACCAAAGATACTAAAATCATAGACGTAATCAATGAATACTCAAATTATTAGCCTAAGAGTCAGAATTTTGTAGGACGATTGATGGCAATTCTTGTCAGTTTACGTGCTTCTTTGCTTGTAAAAGAAAAAAAAAGTTTGCGAGTAAGACAATGTTTCCGACGAATATCTTATACGAGGGGCGTACCAAAAGAATAAAAATGGCTTTATTATTTGTGAACAGTAAGATAAACTTTACCCCCTTAATACCTGATGTATTCGTGGCTTATTTGCTTCACCGTTTAAAACCATAACCCTATAATCCGACCAATTATGTTCGATGTCTGTTGGAATTCTCAGGCTGGATTTCATGGAGAGTAACGAAAAACTGTAAAGCACCAAAAATCCAACTCGAAAGACATCAGGAACCCTAACAATGCAAATGGAAGAAGCTCAATCCATATATTTGAGGTAACAAAAAGCACAATTTCTCTATTCGCTCCAAGATTAAGAAGAAGATAAAAGTCTGACGAATTTTCTTCTTGTATCTGCAAGACTTAAAATCATGCCCTTGATTTCATGCATACATGTATGGCCGTTAAGTTGTTTGACAAAAATTCACTAAGAGAATTCTGAACAACTGTACAATTCTTTTTTCCGGAAGTTTTTTGCCTGACACACCATTTCTTTTTTTTCTTTGGATGCGACTGCAACTACTAATGAAACGAATGGATAACATTGATAGTCTATTTTTATCCCAATCTAATTGAAGTTAACAAAACTACATCGAGTTTACATGCACGAATACGAACGCACTAATAAATGTATTGTTTTATGCTTCATAGTTCAATCTCATGATTTTATTGCGTAATGATTTGGATGAAGAACGGACTGTGCCATAACATGTCTTGATTTCCGAACTTGAATGAGTCAATGAAATTTCAATGATCGGGATGTTACATTTCAGTGAGCACTTAATGGATGGAGACAATTGAATTAAGAATCCACTATTTTTGGTGGGATCTTAACAATTCCAAAACTGGCCACACTGTTTTGCCAGCCGCTCAGAAGGAAAACCATTTTTTGATGGAATATTTTACTGTCTTTTTTACGGGACCAAATATGCCATTCAAATTTGCATTTGAAGATGAAACTAATGAAACAGTAAACATGATGTTTCAATCATCCATGGGATGTTTTGGATGTTTTAATTGTTGTTGGATGACCAAGGATCCTGAAGGAGGCAAATTTTTTGTGCACCATTTTTGGAGTTTGATATCAAATTTACCTCTTTAGCTTTGACGGATCAGAAATTATTTCATTGCTAAAAATGATAAAACAAGAGCAAAGAAAATAAAAAATGCCATTGAAGATGTGTAAAATATATTTGAAATGAGAATGTTCTTGCACTTTAACATGGTTCCAATTGCATGACTAGAATTTGGGGATTTGACTTTCATTCGTCAAATAACCATCCAACGCCATGAAAACAACTCTGGCATTTTCTTTGCGAATGCCAAAACTTCTGAACCAATTGATAAATCTCACTCTATCCATGTCAAGTGTCTTCCTGCAGTGATCGAAAACTTCTTCCGGCATGCAGTATCCGTTTTCATTCAACAATTCAGCCGTGAAATCGCCAATTCCAGGAATGTCTTTCAAGCGTTTACCTTGGATCAATGTTGTCCAGAAGGCCTTTGTTTTACTCAACCTTGGCTCAGAATCCATTTTACCAATAACACTCCTCAACGAACGAGAACATAGTCTTGACTGATTTTGACAGTTCTTGGGTGAGGTGATTAGAAATAGTGATACGAGATTAGAGTTTTGTTCAAATTCCTAAATAGCGACTAGGGCTGTAATCGAGTCTTTCAAAGACTGGACGGACATAATTCGAATCCGATGCTTTCCCAAAATATTGAAAAATTCGAATCCTTATCCACGAGTCGAGTCTTTCACGAAACTTTGTAAACATGATCAAATTCATCAAGTTAATTTGGAGTGTTGGTGTTAGGATCGGAGGGTTAAGCCTAGCCCGGCCAGCAAAGCCAGTCAGTCATCACCAGGGCCACCAAATTTATGTAAAAAATTTCGCAGAAAAATGTATTATTTTTGGTACTTATTTTGAGAAATAATGTAACAAAATCGGAATTTTTGGTATTTTTTTTTGGTAATTTGGTCACATATTGCTTTAAAAATTAACCCTATTCATACATGTTTCAGCTAAATTTTGTTTCATAGGTAGGAACAGATGCTAAAATAATTATATTTTGTTAAAATTGTTGCAAATATAACAGCTTCTATTCGTATTTTGATATTGACATCCTTCTTGTAGATCATTCTCAGGCATTTTTCCACATTTTTTTCGAAATTTTCCCAATTTTTGTAGTTTTGGACAAAAATTGCCCATTTGTATAACTACAATGTAAAATGCCTTTTACAACTATTTAGCAAGCCTGATGATAAACTAAATTTTCAGTTACAAATGTAATGTGCTGTCTATTTTTGCTTCTTTTTCTTGACTTTGTCGTAAAATCAAACATTTTTCCATTTCAGTGTCATTGAAACAGGCAATTTAACCACAATCATTTAATTTTTTCCCATTTATGTAATATCGGACAAAAATCGCAGATTTTGGTAATTACATGGCAAAATGTAATTTACAGCTATCTGGTGGCCCTGGTCATCACATCGTCCAAATATTTCCGATAGCAATTTCAAGTCCGGTATCAGGATGATTCTCCGTCAATGGGTGTGGATTAAGGTCTAAATATTTCCTCGGGAAAGATTTGGGAGGAGAATCGAACCTGGGAAGTGTTGCTAAGATTTGGTATGTAGTTAAATTTCTGGGCTGGGGCGAACTGCCAAAGGGAATGGAACAGTGCAATTTTAAAACATCTTAAGAAACTAAATATGAAATGCATGATCAATTGAAATTTTTGTAGTGTATGTTTGTAATTTTGTTGCCAGTTGCTTTGGCGGGTAATAGTCGAAAATGGCCGCCAATGGACAAAAATATTCATACATTTGTATCCAATTACAAATTTGCCAGTAAATCAAGACCAACATATCCAAATGTAACCAAGGTGTACAGGGTGCGTACGGTATTGCCATCACATTTTCAATGTGTTATATCTTGGTCTCTTTTTGGCGCAGCGCTCAGCTTTTGGTGTCTGTTAATTCAGTTGAGTTTCCTCTTCCTTTTTTGTTAGAAGCATTTTAGTCAAAAAATGAACATGAACCGACAAGAAGTCCAACTATGGGCCATAGTGACTGGCCTTTGCGCCGGTCGGACGGCAAGGGGGATCACGGACTTCAAGCACATTGCCTACCACGCTATGAAAGTTTTTGAACAAAGGAGGTGATGACGATAACTTCGACATTCAGAGGAAGGAGCACCGCCGCTTCAGTGACGCCCTCTGTGAAGAAATGGTCCAACAGGTGCAAACCATGATTGATGAGGCTCCACGGCACTCCTGCACAACATGGGCGTGGAACTGGAAGTAAGCAAGGGCCTCATCTGCAAGATTGTCGAGGAGGACATCCAATACAGGTCCTACAGTCTCTGCCGTGGCCACTTCATGTCCGACAAGACAAAGGAGACACATTTGGAGAAGACCAAAGCACTTCTCAATTGCCTAAAACATCGGCCAGAACCAGGCATGCTCAACTTTTTTACTATTTTATCTGGGGCGTCAGTGAGAGAGATGTCAACAGATCTTCTCATAACACCAAGGCCGCCCTCATCAACAGCATCATGGAGATGCTCACCAACATGACCAGGGCCAACGTTGCCCATGCCTGCAGCTATTTCAAGTTACGCCTAGAGGAGGTTGTGGCCGCCAGAGGCGATTTAATTCAATAAACTATTTGCTTTTAAGTAAATGAAGAATATTCAAAAGTTTCATTGCAATTGAATAATGTTTAGGTGTCTTTTTATTCTTTTAAAAAAGTGAGTGAAATTGATGGCAATAGCGTACGCACCCTGTATATGTATACTTTAGAGGAAGGGTTCTTGAGCCAGGATTTACCCCATCCAAAAAATTGAGTTGGTTAAATTTGGAAATTGGAAATATTGCAATGCAAATCCATGTTCTTTTTGCCATGAAAATCAGAAAGTTCAGCAAGTTTGCTCCAGTAACCCAGTAACTAAGAATTCGAGTTCATAAAGCAAGCTTTTCATATACAGCTGTGGGCCATCAATGTCTGATAAAGGAACATTCTGACCCAGAGTAGTAGTATAAAATGTACTTGGGAACATTAACATGAAAGAACCGACACTGCCAAGCTTAGGGTTTTGACGTCCTGAAAATTTCCCCTTGAGGCACGTAACATATTTTTTAGCATTATTGTAACAAAAGAGGCAATATTGTTTAATATTCATAACAATACAATCAATCACCAACACTTGCTCATATTAATCTGGACCACTACTTGATAGAGCTTTCTTTCTAATTGTTTCCTTTTAATGATCTGCCCCATTTTTTGAAGCCAATGCCAAAACGCAATCAAGCAAATGTCCACTACTTTCCTAGAGAATTCACATATCCATAGATACGTATAAATAGGGACCCTGATATAAACACTGGCTGTGTAGGCTTCCATATGTACCAATAGGGTTACGTTGGTGATTGGTCAAGACATCTGATTCTGACAAACTTCAAAAACAAATCAGAGTACTTCCTCTTTGCAGATTGAGTTGTCAGTCTCCCAATCGTGAGACATTAATCAGCGCTTCCTTAAGCTCCACACTAATTAAATTTAATTTTCACATAGCAGGTAAATACTTTAGACACCTTTCTAGCACGCTGGAGGATTTCCAACAAACAAACTTTGTTATCAAATGAGCTAAATTCCTGAGATGTGATTCTGATAAGAGAGGGTTTCTTTTAATCATGAAACTTTGCTTTTCTCACGTTAGAAAACGTCACAGACAGTCCGAGTTGGTTGGGATTTCATAAACAGAGATGGCAAATGAAGAAAAGCCATTTTCTGCCATCCTGAGATCTTCCAAGGGGGCCCTGAAGGATTTTTTAAAAATGCCAAAAGGGTTGCCAAGTATAAGTTTATAAATGATTTAGAATCTTCATGCTTATCAGTCCTTCTTAAATAAGCTCAAAAACAATTTTTTTCTTTTTGAAAATCAAGAAACCTACTTGAAATATGTTACGTGCCTCAAGGGGAAATTTTCAGGACGTCAAAACCCTAAGCTTGGCAGTGTCGGTTCTTTCATGTTAATGTTCCCAAGTACATTTTATACTACTACTCTGGGTCAGAATGTTCCTTTATCAGACATTGATGGCCCACAGCTGTATATGAAAAGCTTGCTTTATGAACTCGAATTCTTAGTTACTGGGTTACTGGAGCAAACTTGCTGAACTTTCTGATTTTCATGGCAACAAGAACATGGATTTGCATTGCAATATTTCCAATTTCCAATTTTTTGGATGGGGTAAATCCTGGCTCAAGAACCCTTCCTCTAAAGTATACATATACACCTTGGTTACATTTGGATATGTTGGTCTTGATTTACTGGCAAATTTGTAATTGGATACAAATGTATGAATATTTTTGTCCATTGGCGGCCATTTTCGACTATTACCCGCCAAAGCAACTAGCAACAAAATTACAAACATACACTA
>JAAGOF010000197.1:232447-248189 GCA_010645155.1 Tigriopus japonicus
TGCAAAGTAAATGACGCAGCTGCTGATGAATGTTATGGATTAAATAGTTTATCCAAAAATGTTGCAATTAATAGGTTTTTAGGTATATATACTTTTTCTTTGGACCTAAACTTATATAATATAATAAAATTAATGTTGTTCCCCGTTGAATTGTGGGTCCACAAAATGCCATGATGTCTTTGGGTATTTTGATCCAAACCTAAAAAGCCATTCAGAACACCGTGCATTGATCCGGGAAAATATTTAACTCACCAATTGGCTTTGTTCAGCCAGACTTAAAAAAAAATGTTGGCATAGTTATAACAAGTCCATTTAGGTGGGAAAACCACTCCGCTCTCTCAAATGAGCTTTGGGATCTGGACCCATTTTCCAAAAAATAATTCAAGAAATTTTGATTCGGACGAATCGGTCTTTGGTTATGTTTAAGGGCCATCGTTTTGAGAATATTGGTAAAAGCTAGTTACATTGCAACAATAATTGCTTATTGATTGCTAATATTAGTCGACTACTAATTGTACTCGATGATATTGATCAAGTCAATTATTGGTTTAAGCCTAAAGATACTACAATTGGCAGATTGGCCCTCACCATTAGAGACCACAAAACTTACTACAAATATCAAGTATATTTTTGCAAATAGTGCATCATTTTTGGCGAAATTTAAATACTTCCCCATTTATTTTTAAATTTTGTTTTGGAATTTTCAATAATAGTTGAAAGCATTTTTGGTTGATGGTTGATGTGTCATGATGGTTTTGGAGGTTCCTTGTCATCAACCAACGCCGAAACCCATGAATGCCGACAACCCTTGCTGATTCTCAGCTTACATGGGAAACTTCATTATATGGTATTTCTTAATTTCATTTTTTATTTCATTCAAAAATAATGTATGGTAATTTTTTCAATGTAAATGATCTTACAAACAATCATGTAATGCCAATTTTAGCTATAAATAATTAAAAAATGCATTGTCTCAAAGAAACATCTGTCCAAATTATGGAATCTAAGTAGAATGTTGTTGGAACGCTGCAATAAAGATATTCGGATTGGAGAGGCTTCAATGAAAATTTCATGCTGGAGGTTCTTTTGAATATATTAGAATGCAACAAAAAGGCAAATTATGGACAAAAATATGTTCAGCTCTTAGTTAATAAATATGTTATTGTTCAATTTCGGACTAGGCCTAAAATCCTTGATAACTTATCTCTAAGACAAGGGTATCAGTGCGCTCAGTTCGATATGCATCCAATAATGTTGACCAATCACAGCTCAGACAACTAGGGACAATCATTCAGTAGAAAAATGTCAATATTTCTCTAGGATATATGTTGGGATCCAATTCGTGTTTTAGAGTTTCCTTGCTTTGTGGCCTCCTCCAAGGACATCTTTAGATATGGACAAATGTCGCAGCTTTTTGTTATGACTATCCTTGGTCACAGCTACTAAGGCACGCTGCCAATTCAGCCTGATTTTACCACCACCCTAGAAGGACAGTTTTCGCTTATGTTGGAAACAGGTGGAAAGCGGTGGAAAGCAGATGAGCAGCTTCCTCCTTTTTTTGAGCGTGATCAAACTTGAACTCGAAGATCGAAAAAAGTGCTTTTGATTAAGGGGAGAGGAAATACAAATATCCTTCGAAATATGTTTAAAGCAAGTTTTCAGTGGCAGTTTTAGTTATTGCTAAGTTTTAAAGTTGAAATTTGACCAACAAGATCCAGACAATGAATACCATTTCTTATTTGAACATATTTTAAGCCCTGGGTGACCAAGACTAGTCAAAACAAAGCTTCGACCTCAATCCATTATTTTTCGAAATCCTTGCCTCCTCTCATGTTGTTGTTTCTCGAAAGCCGCTTGAGTCAAACAGTTTTTCCGACACACGAATTTTTTCGACTGGCGGCAGAAAACGGAACCCATTAGTTGCGTGAGTAATTTTACTAATGTTGCGTTAGGTTAAAAGTTGCGTCCGTTCGAATCATTAAAAATGTAATCGAGTAAAACAGTTTGTTCGAAAACTAAATGGAATCCCAATTTATATGTAATTAATATTGATTTTCATTCTTGTACTGACTAAGTTCAATCAATCACAATCATCAATTGCGATCTAAATCATTTTAAATCAATAATCGCGCCTCCCAAATTGAAGGTGGCAAAAGTCAAATCAAGTATTCAATTCATAGAGAGAACCTGGAACAACAGTCTGATCCTTTCAACCATAGGCATATTCACCGTTGATAATCGTTCTTGTAAGTGGTTCCCAAGAAAAAGACAACCAAAATAAAGAGGAAGGAAAAAACACAAATGACATTTATCTTACACTATTCCTGACCAACCCATTATTCAAGGGTTGTACAGATCTGCCAACAGTAACTCATTGGTAGATCAAATTTCATATAAACATCAATTATATAAACTATTTTAATCATTTACTCTCTTTACAAGCTGAATATTCCTAAAGATTGATCTGGAACTTATAACTCAAGACTTGACGGTTAGAATATCTGAATATTTGTGCATTTCTGAATTAGCTTTGAACAACTTTCAAATCGGGAACTTGTTCCAGATCATTTTTCAAGATTGATTCAGAAGACCGATTCCGATATCATTCAAAACCAATTTTAATATTTCTCAAGACCAATTCCGGTATTATCCAAGACTAATTTACATGTTGTCTAAGACCGATTCCAAAATTATTCACACCCATTTTAGATATTGCCCAAGACTTCGTCAGGAAATACTTTGATAACTTTTTAATTATTCTTGTGCAAGCTTTGGATGGGACTTGGAGAATCTTCAAACCCTTGGGCAGTTTTCAGATCGGTGTTTACCAACTTTCAATCTGGAACTTGTTCAAGAACCATTTGAAAGTTGGTCTTTATTGATTCAGATGTTATTCAAGATTGATTCTGATATTTTGTAAAACCAATTGTGATTTCGTCCATGACCAATCCCGATAATACTGTCTAAAAGTCTAATTTATCTTTAAATCCGTCTTGGACAGTCTCTGAATTGAACTCACAAAAGTTCCACTTTAGAGCAATAGCCGGATCAATCTTGGACGATTTTCGTATCGATCTTTCATGACATCCAAATCAATTTTGAACAATATTCGAATCAGTCTTGGATCATGCTACTAAATAATTTGTTTTAAGTTTAGATGGAAATTACTAAACACTTAAACATTTGTTTCTTATCAATGGAACCAATTGCAGCAGCATTTAATTTGGTACACCTAAAACATCACTTATACTTTCTTTTTTAAAAGAGTGTATAAGGATCTAGAATCATTTTGAACTGTTAAGACGAAACATACCAAAACTTATTCTTTATAGAAAATAAAAAAATACATTTGCTTGGGAATTTAAGTTTTCATAAACCACGAGCGTTGGGTAAATGATAGACAAGTTCATTCTCAAAATACACCAGCAGCTGATTATCATATTCTAAATCATATTCAATTCAACAGTTTCTTGAGTTAATTCTACTAGACTTAAGTTTCCAAAAGAAATAGTTTTTTAGGTATATAACTTTTCATCTAGACCTGAGTTAATTTCATTCCAAAGTTGTTCCTCGTAGTTTTCTGGGTCAGAAAAGTTTCATATGCATAGTTTTGGGACATTTCATAAAAGATTCATACATATTTTTTCAGTACAACGGGATAATAACGAACTAATCTTTAGATCTTCGGATCGGTCTTGGTCAATAATTGAATGGCCTTGGAGAATCTTCGAACCGGTCTTGAATAATAATCAAATCGGTAAAGTCAGTATAAGATTGAAATGTCATGAATAATTATATCAATTATTCCATTCATATCAATTCAGATTCCAATCATGTGTCGGAAAAATTTTGGTTTTGATAAATGAGAAGACCCTTTATTTGTTCCCTGAGATTTGCGTCTCGTTGACGCTTGTCGCGACGCAAAATGTCGCTTCTACTTCAAAAACTTCAAATTTCGGGGAAAATGTAAATCGACATGAGGTTACCAAGTTTTAGCAATGACTCCTTACATCCTTTATTAGCACTCTTCATTTATATTCTCCTTTTACACATCACAAATAAAGGCATTGCGCGTTCCATGTGATTAGAGCTTCCACGAAAAAAAATTGTCGGAAAAAATACTGTACGTTCTTGATCTTCTTTTTGTCTCAAGATGAGATTCTTTTGGCATCCAAAACCCCTCTTGTACTCAAAATTGTAGGAATCTCGAAAGACCTTGTTAATTAGTGTCTTACATCTAGCCAGCCTTTGCCTAATCTTGCATTTTAAGTGATATTATAATTTTGGGCTATCGTGACATGAACTTCAAAACTGACGATACATGTTACAAATTTATAACAACGGATCTAAGAGTGTTGAAATATGTCTTACTCTCAACACTGTAATTATTGATTAACTGTAGTTACTTCATGTTTAAAGATTAGTCATTTTAATGACTTGCGCAATCGTTGTAGTATGCAATGTGGTCATGAACCAGTCTACTTTGAAATTTTGAACCCAACAGAAGACGATGAGAAATTTCAAAAATCTGCTATTTTTGTATTGGATTTCCAACAACCATGTTAGCGTCGCAAACGACTGTTTGGGTTTCCGATCAAAAAATATTAGCTTATCTACCTTTAAAGACGACAAGTTTGAAGAAATCACCAAGAAACCTGGGTTTGAAATGAAGTTTGGTTTGGCATGGACATATGTTTGTGGTTTTCAAAAAAAGATATACTTTTGCTTTTAGCAATTTGTTTCATTGTGCTCTAAGTTGCGCCCATTCTAAAAAATGCACTCGATTCCTTGACGATGGAGAGAAATGCCACCTTCTTGAGCGATTTCAATTCCAGCATGAGCTAGGTGACGGTGATGCATCTTTAACAAACGCCAATTCCTTAGTCACCATTAAGGATATGGAAGGTATGTTCAGATGTTGCGCTATAAGTCCGTTTATAATTTATTTAAAAGCTTTGCCTGAGCTGCTCTTTGTCCAATTAGTTTCCATGGTTATTGTGGTGTGCGAGATCTGTAGGGTGTCCCAAAAGTTCTTGTCGCTGTCTAGTGCATAAAATCTTATTTAGTTCCAGTTCTTGGTTACTAATCAAAGAGAAATATCATCTTATAATGATATTTTTGTCAGTGTTCATTCCTTTTGCATTTTTTGTCAACTTGTTCAATGTGTGGAAATCACAACATTCGCAAAATGGGTTTGTTTGAAAATTTCAGATGTCTGTTCTCTGGTAAACGTAATTTATTAAATTTACCATTACAATATCTAAAAAGTGATGACATTTATCATTGGTAGAGACTGGATTTGATTTTGTTTTTCTTGAAAATTTTGTTTTTTATTTTTCCCCGGGTTTTGGAGAAAACAATTTTTTAAGCATTTTTAAGGAAAAAAAAATCCATTTTTGGAGGTAATTTGATTGATTTTTGCATTGGAAAGTAATTCTAATAGAGCAATTTTGTATTTGTCTTTGAGTAAATCATTTATCAAATTTTTTGTCAGGTTTTAGAAACTTGAACCAAACTTCTGAGATGGCCAAATTTTTTCTTTAGTGTAAGTCGTTTTTGAGTTGTTCGACTGGTTTTCGAACCACATGATGACTTCATCAAAAATGTATTGAAATGCCTTTGGACATAGACAGTCAACAAAATATTGTTGTTATTGTCAACCTATATTGTCCTCGTCCTCTCCAAAGTCCCAGGAAATTCTCTGCGCTTGCTGGAAACCAAAGCAATGTCACCCAGGCCCTGGCAGTCCTTTCCTACACTCGAAAAGGTAGAGGGTGTCGTGTGGAGTAGCCTCATCAAGTGGAACAGATGTTGGTAGTCCTGGGGTCAATAGGTCTAAGGGTGTTATTGGTGAACATTCCCTAACCCGGTCAAAAAGGAAGATGGTCAACAAAATCAAATCCTATTGCGTTTTCAGTTGCTTGAAGCTTTATTGTTCTTTGCAAAATCTCACAAATATTTACATGCTAGCCATATTCGTACTTCTTGGTGATTTGGGTACAATCCTCTTAAATGGAATGACCTTGAGAACTTCCAAGAGGGTGGAAATTTAGCAAGATGGAAATCAAATGGCAGGAACTCCTCATGGTAGATTTGGTTTTGGTGAAAAATGCTACGGAAATGGTCCCAAATTGGGGAAATTCAATGCCTTTACCTTTTTTTGTTTTTTTTTTCAACTAGAATTTTCAATTTTTGGGTCGAGATATATCAATTTAAAAAAAGTTTTGCTTCAAAAATTATCAATTTCATATCCGGTCTCTAGTTATGACTTATATAATATATGATAAATAATAAATAATAAAATGTAAGAAATTTTCGCGATATAAGAAACTTTTCCGTGCTGACCAAAATTTTAATAACATAAGAATTCTCGATATAAGAAATTTTCCATTTTTCCTCAATCTCGATATTAGAAACATTTTCAAAGTTTTGGCCTATTTCTCTTGCTTAAATTGGTCACAGCACAAAACAAAACAAAACAAAACGAAGCATTTCTAAGAGGTTCGATGCAGTGCTTCCATATTTTGCGCTTAAGCGCAAACTTTGCGCCTTTTAGGGTGCCTTTTGCGCACTTTTCTGGGCTCTCGCGCGCGCCTTGCACCTCTTTTGAAAATAACCTTGCCCTTTTCAAGTTTCAGCCAAAAGAACGAAAAATTCCATTTTGAACCCTAAAATCACTAAAAATTGTCCGACATGCCACTCAACAATAACTATTTTAATGACATTAAGTTTTAAAAAAAAAGAATTTCGACAATTATAAAAAATAATGAAAGCCCATTTTGCCAACAAATTTGCACTGCTTGAGAGTGAAAAAATTGTGTGTCTGCTAAAGCAAAACTTAGTGGAAAATAAGTAATCCAAGGAAGTGTCATGCGAACACAAGAAAGTTTCTCAAATTTAAAGTAAAACTGAGAATAGAAGATTTGCAGTTGAGATATTCCAAAAAAAAATGCAAAAAAAACTTTGTCAGTTTTAAAGCGTGGAAGGCTCAAATTAAAAAAAAAAAGTTGTTTGTCCCTGTATAAATAGATAATTTACCAATTATGATGACAAAATTGTACTTTCTCCTTTCATTTTTCTGTCAAATTGAAACAAGTTCTTAAGCTTTGTAATAGAGGATAAATGCATGCACTTGTAATGAAAATTTGTGTGTTTTAATAACTATTTTTTAAAAGCTAAATTTTTGAGTCATTATCGGATTGTGTTGTAATAAAAGAAAGTTTATAAGGTTATGTAAGGGTTAATTAAACTCCTCTGGTAGTTTCCTTGTAATTTTTATCGTTTCTTGAGCCAATTTTCTTGAGTCTCGATTTAAGAAAAATCTCGATATAAGAAACATTTTGCCGCTGACAGAAAAGTTTCTTATTTCGAGATTCGACTGTACAGAGAGGGAGCCCTTTTTCTAATAGAATGGTCGCATATTATGGTCATTGGAGGAGACACCAACGCGTTGGGAATAACCAATGATGTAGAGGTCTTGAATCTGAAAACCATGAAGCAATGTTCAACACCATCAATATTACCTGAAAGTCGATATGGAGCTGCAGCATTCATGTTGGACGGACACCTCAATTATGCCTCTGGTAGTGGTATCAATGAACCAGTTGCAGACAACCTGCAACTTCATTTGAAATCTGGCACATGGCAAAAAGTTGATCTTCTACCCTCACCTGCAGTCAATGCTGCCGTGGCCCAAATAAATAAGTCATGGGTATTTCTGATAGGCGGAGAGGATATTCAGGCCACAACCATCATCCACAGCAATGGATCCGTCATTCCTGGACCTCCTCTCCCTTCTAAAATAACCAGACATTGTGCCCTTGGAGTAGATGAAGAACATATTTTTGTAGCTGGAGGTGCGAGGCCGGGTGTGGCACAAAGTTTGGACGTGTTCATACTTAATTGGTCGGATCAAATGTGGGTTCCTCAAGATCAAATGCAAAAGAAGCAATCATTCATGGATTGCATTACCTTTATTGATAAAAATAATGAGCTCAATATTCTGGCTGGACAATTTTATTTCGAGATCTTTCAGTGGTCAACTCGAAAATGGAGACCTGGTCCAATCATGCTAAATAACTACTTGCGGGCAAGATTGGTAAAATATAAAGGGATGCCGTATTTGATTGGAGGATTAACACTCACCAATAATACCAAGAGCAACCAAATTCATAGATTTGATCCAATCGCAGAATCTTGGACGAGGATACCTTTGAATCTACAAATTGGAAGAGCCAGTTTTGGGTTATTAAATATCCCTTCTGGAATTGCGAGATGCTAAAACAATAAAAAATATGAGACAAATAATATCTCACAATTCGTTTGAATTTCTTGGAGCGTTCATGTGTTTGACTTGTAGCAACAATTTAGACATGATCACGTCGTTATCATTACAAATGATTATTTATTGGTGACTTTTAAAATTCTGATTTTGTGAAGCAAATATTGAGAAACCAATCCTCATCGATTAAGAACCGTGGTTGAGCTAAATCAATCATTCAAAAAACTCTGTATTAGAGGCACAGTGGCATGGGTTTTGTAATTATCAGCATGGTGGAGTTATAAATGGACTAGTTTTTACATATATCTTTTTCCAAGGTTTTGTAACCCGACGTGGTTCGCCAAAATCTCTAAGCTAAATAATTTTCAAAAGCATGGATGACTGGTATAAGTTTTTTTTCTCCTAAAGCTTTCTAATTTTTTGGATTTTAATGTTCATTTACAGAAACTTCCACTTACCTCGGAAATTTTTGGCTTTTATTACTTTGTGAATCATTTGTTGTTCTCTTGACACAATCTTAAAACCTCTACTTGTACTTTAAAGTAAACTTTTTTCGACATGTCTTTCCTTTTCTCTTAAAGTGGCTGATTTTAAAGTTTTTATATAATATTTTCATGCCTATTGTAACAAAAGTACTTGTAATGAAGCACAATAATTCATCCCTTTTTCCCGCAAAAGTAACGGCAATGCCATTACATTTGAAAAATGTTGTAATTGTAATGACCGACAATTCTAAAATACCCAATACTGATTAATTTTTAAAGCCCAAAATGTCTTTCTCTCTTTTTTTCAAAACTTATTTTTTGAAGAAAAGAAGTACGAAACTCGGTAACTAATTGAAGCAAGGATCAAATAAGAGTCTTAAATAGCCCATACCTTGATTGAAATCATTATATTGGACGAAGGGAGCAAACCCATAATCGGTATTGAATTGAGGTGGATTTTAGGTCTATCTGAAATTTATAACAAGGATTGGTGTCACTATTCATTCAACCGTGTATTTTGTCCTTTAAAGTCATGGGTTTCTCATGATAATGTTCTTTCTTTTTCAGCTGATTGGTAAGAACTAGGGCCCAGATTTGAACTTGATTTTTTTCGGGCCAAAAAATTGATTTTTAAATTGATCAAAATCGGAAAATAATTGATCAAAATCATAAAATACTTGATCAAAACTATAAAGTAAGTGACTTCAATTTTATGAAAAAGAAAACAACATGGGTACATTGACATGAAAATGGAAATAAAAAGTTGAAGAGTACATGATTGAAGCAAAAATGGAGCTTGAATAAGCCAATCCTAAATTACAAATTGGGTTTTAACCAAGTACCATAATCCGTTTTCTTTAAATAGTAAATAAACAAAAGGTTCTAGAGCAGGGGTCGGCAACCACTTATCGGCCAATGGCCACGAAATTTGGTTTGTGTTGTCAGGGGCCCACCAAACGCATTAGTAGGCTCAGGGGCCCACAAATTTGCGGTCGAAGAGCTTTAGGCCCATGAGTACAGAACTATGAATGGCTCTCGGGACCACTATTTTGGGCTTTCTCCATAGCTCTTGGGCCCACCAACGACTACCCCTGGGCCCACATTTGGGCCGCGGCCCACCGGTTGCCGACCCCTGTTCTAGAGTATGCGACGCTCACGATACATCAAACCCTCTAGCCACCCCAGAAAAGTTCACACTGTTGAGAGGTTACTTTTTCAAGAGACATACATTGGAGGAATGGGAAGAGGTTAGGTCTGAAGAAACTTTCAAGTTTTTTCAAATACAGGAAAAACTTGTTCTTTATCTGTTTTGAAAACATTTCTTTGTGCAATTTTTTTTCTTTTCTAGCCTTGTTTGAAGAATAATTATTATTCATTTTGCCTAATGGTCTGCCTAGCTATAAATATAATAATCAGTTTATCTCAAGTTGCCAAAAAGGGTTGTCGAGAGTGGTCTATTGCATTTAAAACGTTTTCAAAAGGTTCATTTTTTTTCTTAACCTTTGCATTTTTTAGTCCAAAGGTGTAAAAGCATAGATGTAGGTTAAAATCTCTAACCTATTACATTTGACACTAGATTGTGAAATGCCAGAGCAAGTGACAAACCATTTTTGTAAAAAGAAATATAGTTTGCTTAGCAAAAAAGAACAGCCACAAAATCCAGGTCCCATCATGGAAATAGAATTTCAAGTTAAGAAGTAAACATGTGGAAAGAATTGAGTTTTGATTTCTTGAAGAAATTGAAAAACTTTCTATACTCCCGAAATAATTGGAATTTGCTAAATTTTGAAACTTGACAAATTTTGCCCAAATTAATTGAATTTTGCCAATTTTTACCGCCAAAATCTGAGACATGAGTCTCTTTTTTACATGAAAGTGCGAAAAAAATGGATTTTTTCCCCAAAAGCCAAAAAACTTGATTTTGGCTAAATTTTGCCGAAAAATTGAAAAATTAAGTGATCAATTTTTCAAGTTCAAATCCGGGCCCTAGTAAGAACACATTAGACAATATTCACAGGATATGGAATAAGGACATGGAACTATGGCTGACTAGAATCCTTCTCTCATGTAAGTTGCTCCAAAACCGTGATAAATGTGTGTTTAATTGTTAATTACTCAATATTTTGACAACAGTTCTAAAAAAATATTCTTTCACAGCATAGATCTGCCTCTTGGACGTTCAGATTTGTGCTCATTTGTATGCTAGGCCAAATGCAAGCCTTCGTAGACGTCTAGACATGTTTGAAACAAACATGTTCTGACAAACATGTTTCCTTTTACTACTACGGAGACAAGGAAGTTGGCCCCAGCGGATGGAAAAAAAGTTGTCACAAAACTGGGCTTGACTAATCCATGCACAGCATCACTGGACTTGAACGAGAATTGAGATTTTAGAAGAAAGAGAAGATTATCTTCCGACGTCCACAGGATTGGCCAGCGTTATCCTTCACAAGCAAATAAGGTCAAAAATTGTGCTTTCAAAGGTAAGGTGAGATTATGAACGTCAATTTGGTAGTAAATAGTATATACGTAAAGTTGCCTCAAACTGGCCGAATCCTATGGACGTCAATCCGAACGCAAATTCCTCTTGAAGAGTAATTAAGAACCAACTTTCTCCCGGATCAAAACGGGGAGTTTTATCGCACTCGTCCATTACACAACTTAAACAACTTAATAATATCATACTTGTTCTTGGATTATCCTAAACTCAAAAACACGACCATACAATAAAAGAAATTCGAAGATGGACCATCATTTCTACAAAATGAAGTTATGCCAAGGTGACACAACCTTTAACAACTTCAATACCTTACAAAGTTTGGAATGTCTTAATCAAGTTCAGGATAATACGTCGATCGGTTCAATAGTAAGTTCGAAGAATTTACTATGTCGTTCAAGTCGGGTAGTAGATGAGCTCGGAAAAAAACGCCATTCTGTTGTTGTTAATTCAAGGAATGAATGGTAAGAAATTCTTAAGTTGTTTAAGTTCTGTAATCTGAGCGTGATGAAACTCCCCGTTTTGATCCGGGGGAGAGTTTCCGGGGGAAAGTTGGTTCTTAATCCTTTTTAAGAGGAATTTGCGGTCGGATTAAGGTCTATAACCGAACCCAAGAACCACAGTACAATGGAGCCGACGTCTCGGGACCAAAAGTCACATGTGCGTACTATTTTATTAGTCTAGGGCTTGGTCTGTGATAATACCAAACACAAGTAGTGTCGTAAACGTAAAAAACTAACTGCGCCATCTATTGAAGCAAATTGAACATTCTACTGTTAAATCAGTTAAATGCAGTTAAAAAAATCAGTTCAAGAATGTGTAAGGAAGCCATAGTGGCCACGTGTACTAGCGCGTTGTTAAAAGTACCGAGTGTAAGTGCTTCCCCAGACGGCGTAGGTTCGAATCCTGTTGGGGGTCAGATTGATGCTGTAGGGAGAAATCCTTTTTCAGTCTTCTCCCATCTGTTGTCGTGAGCGGTCGTGTTTTGCGTTGCTCATGATTGGCCGGTTTGGACTAAGTGAGGTGTTGTGTTTGTGTGGTGGTCGTGTGGATCCAAGGTAAGCCATTTTTTACATTATTTAGCCTTTTCTTCTTTCCCATATTGTTAAATTAGTTTTCTCATTTTTATAGTAGCATGTAACTCTTTCCTTCTTTCTCTATCAGTATTGTTGTTTGTATATTCTCTTTCAGGTTGTTTTTGCTTTCAGGTCTCATCGAACCTCACAAGTTCTTTTTCAGGTTTTTCACAGTTGTAGGTGTCTCTTGTTAGTTGCATTAGTCGAGATATTTTGTTCTAGAACTCAAAAATAGGGTTTTAGCTTCCTTTCTTAGCTTCCCTTAAGGAAATTTCCTTTTGTAGTAAGTAACCCAACGTTGGGTAAGGACGCCGTTTTTCTGTAGATCCAACGTTTGAGTTTCCGGTGTCAGCTGTTTTTCGTTTGTTTGTTTTTCCTTGCTTTTGTTTACAAAACGAGTCGTTTGTTCTTTCTTGCCCTAGTTGGGTTGCTTTGCCTTAGGTAGCGTCTCTAGCCTTAGGTTGAGCATATTTAGTTTGAACAGGCTCTTTTTTTGGTTTTGTTAAGTTTTCATCCTCTCCTTTTAATTTTTCCCACCAAATTTTTCTTGTAACATTTTTCCTCCTATTGATTTTCCCAGTTTGAATTTGCTTTGCTTTTTTTTTATTTTCGTTGCTCTTATTGGTCTCTGCCATTATTGTTTTTTCCGCCATTTCAATAATGGACGCCATCTTGAGTCAGGTTAGCGATGAGGCTAAGAAATGCCTTCATTTATCCTTAGAAGGGAAGGACCCCTCTGTTGTAAAGAAAGCCTTCATTGTTGAGGCTCTGGTTGCTTGGGTTAGTCAGACCAGAAAGCTCGTTGATTCAAAGGTGGACTCAACTGTAGACAACTCCACTAATACGGAGGAGATAGAGGTTATGTTGCTTGAAGTAGCTCAACCAAAAATTGTCCAGGAAGCTTTAGCTTGTAAGGAAGTCTGTCCTGACCACAAAAGGCAGCCTTGTAGTCTGGATAGAAAAGGTTTTAGCTCTTTTGAACACCCAAACTGGTGTCAAAAATTGTTGAAGTTTGGGCTCTTCAGATACAACAAGAAAGGGTGCTCAAAGGTCGACTGCCCCTTTTTCCACCCGTACATGTGTCGTAGGTCAATGAGTAGTGGGACATGTTTCAATGTGGAGTGTAAACATGTCCACGTCCGAGGTACTTAGAGGAAACAGAGACCAGCAAAATATTTGTCTCTTGGACATGGTTATAGGTTAGCCTCCAATTCCCAACCCATCCCCCAAACATTCAACGCTTTTAGCATCCCCTCTCCCCGTTCTCGCCCTCCTCCGCCTCCCAATTCCCTGTCCCATTTTCCTTCCCTCACCTCAAAACCTATTTCCATTTCCACCCTTCTCTCAAATATCCATAACCCGGTTCCTTCTTCCACTTTCTCCAATGGGCAACCAAGGTCTTACTCTGGTGTAACCGCTTCCTCCCTTCCCCAACAAACCCTTCCTGTAGGACAAAACTTTGTTAGAAAGCAGGATTTTTTAAGGTTAGACAGGAAGGTCCAAGAACTGATAGACTTGGTCCACCGGAAGACCTTAAGCCCATAAAAGGGCTTTGCTTGAACGTGCATTGTCTAATTTCCAAAAAAGATAGCACAAAGGTCAGAGTTCTGGAGGAGTTAGCCATTGATAGGGAGGTCTCCTTCATTTCTATTGCATAGACTTGGCTTCGTCCAAGAGTTTTGGATGAAGAAGTAGCAATAGCTGGTTTTAGGCTAGTTCGTTGTGATAGGGTACGGCCCGATAATCCCATTTTCCCACATGGGGGCGTATGTCTATATGTCAGGAAAGACTTACTTCTTAGTCATGTTCAAATGTCGAATGGAGAAGTAAAAGTTTTGATTTGTCACATCAAGACTCTTGATCTTTCATTAGTAACAATGTATCGGCCACCTTCTTGTAGTTCTTCCTCATTTCTTTCGGCACTCGAATTCATTAGAAAGGAGTTAGATCGAGAGGTTTGTTCTCGACTCTTTGTAGTTTGGCGACTTCAATTTTCCGGCTAGCATTGTGGAGTGGGAGGTAAGTCCGGATGGGTACATTCCCATTTCGAAAACGGCATCGCCGTCTTTCGAAAAATTAGAAGAGTTTGCGATCTTGCGTAATCTCTCTCAACACGTTGGTGTTGCAACCAGAGCCGAGAGTGTTCTGGACTTAGTTTTTTCCAATGACCCTGATCTGATCCAGTATGTCCATGTTGCCCCATGTAGCCTTTCAGATCATCACATTCTTGAGATACGGTCGACCATTACTCAAAAGCTGGCGAGCTCTAGAGTTAAACCTGCACAAAAGGTGGGTCTGGCAAGGTTCAAGTTCAAAGAGGAACATTGGGCACTTATTGTTGAAAGATTGGAAGAGTTGGACTTGATTTCCATTCTGAAGCAGGAATCATCCATAGATGACACCTTTGAGAAGACCATGAAGTCCAAGCTTGTTGAGTTTTTGGAAGCCCATGATATCATTCCCCTAGGGCAGCATGGGTTTCGAGCCCATTTTATTCAATAATTAATGTTTATATGAAATTTGATCTTTGAAATTGAACATTGAAATTTGACATTGCACCGAATTCTTTCTTTGATCCTTGATCATCATTGGCAAAGCAAAGATGAGTCACGTACGTATATATTGTGAGACTGTCTTAAGTCTTGAGGATTGTGAATCCTCCCAGAAAGGCCAAAGGGGTGAAAATGGCTCATCATTTCACTAACACAAATTCAAAGGTTTGTCTAATTTTGAAATTCACTCGTTTGTTTGGCTAGTGCTTATGGGAAAAGAAGAATGCTGACTGACTGAAGTAGACTGCCTCATGTCCCGTTTTGAGCAGAAAGAACGAATTTTCAATCATGAGAGCCGCTGGAGTCAATCAAAATGAAAGGGATAGTTTTGACCCTCCTGTGTATAAACCTAAAAGGGATCGGGCGAAGTTACATGTACTCCCCTTTCAGGGGTACTTGACGAGCCCTTTTCTTGTAATTGTTTTATCACAAGGGGGCGAATTCATTCAGTCTATGCTCTCTTCAGTTTGAGAAGGCATAACTTTTCACTCAGCCATTCGATTGAGCTGAAAATTGAAATACGTCGTCTACTGAATACAAGCCAGGTCTCGTTGATAGAAGAAACGCAATTGCATTAATCCGTCTGGAAATCATAATTCCCACTGTTAGACTCCCACCCCACTTTTCAGTGCTTCTTGGAAATGCTTATACTTTTATGGTACTGCAAGACTAGAATATGACATAAAAAGGACATGAACTTCGCTGTTTGACATAATTTTATAAGCAAAACACTATAACAACACCAAGTTGGTAAACTCAAGGTTATCCATTAAAAGGAAATGAGTGTTCAGATGTTCTCCGGATTCCGATCTGAGTTCTTGTGGCCAATCATCAAGGTTAAAGCCAAGTAA
>JAAGOF010000197.1:257645-279950 GCA_010645155.1 Tigriopus japonicus
TTGGCGGAGATGATTGTTGGGGGAGTTAACCCTGGTGGAGTTTACCGTGGCGGAGTTCAATGTTGGCGGAGTTGATTGTTGGTGGAGTTAACCTTGGTGGAGATAAGTGCTGGGGGAGTTTACCTTGCCGGAGATCACCTGGTGCAAACCAACAGGGGGAGATCACTGTTGGGGGAAAGAGATGGCCACCTCTGAGAGCACCTCCAAATCTTAAGGAAGCTAGGTTAGTACGAACAATGAAGTCCTCCTCTATCCTTTATCGGGCTCCTTCGTTCAGGTATCTGATCCTGTATGTCTTCAAGGGCGTTCATAGGCTCTGTCCCAACCCAGACTTTGCGGAATGATGTTCACCGAATGATAAAATAATTGAATATTTATTTCTGGGCAAGAGAATGGAGATGTCTGGATCGGACCAAGAACAGGAATAAAATGATCGAGTAACGGGGAGAAATAGATTAAGGAGGTATCGGAAATATAAATATCGGGCGGCACAAAACCTCTTATTAGATATCACACCACTTTGAGGTCAGTTGTAGCGACCGTAGAGGCTTTACTTGTGCTGTGAGAGCACCTCCAAATCCCAAGGAATCTATGCTACGAGTAGTTTGAACAATGAAGTCCTTCTCTTTTCTTCATCAGGCTCCTTCATTGTTCTATTTGTTGCCCATTAGTCTTCGTCTGGAATATATAGGAGCTGATCCTCTAACATCATTGAACAAATTTCTGAATACTATTCCTGACCAATCAACCCCGAATTCAAGGTTTGTACACATCTGCCAACGGTAGCTCGTTGCCAGATCAAATATCATAGAACTGTTAATTTCATTACTGATTATCTTTCTTTTAATGATCGACTTTCTTTACCGGGAATCCCATTCCTTGTAGCAATAAAAGAAATCCACAACCAACCAAAAAATGGTTGAACATTCTAAAAGGTCGGTGGTTCAAGTGTAGACCCTTTTAGTTTAAACAATGATAAATATTGCTATTTGGATAGATATTCTTAACATTTTCAAAATCAGAATCAAAAATATTATGGAAGAGAAGTTGCTTTATTTATTTCTCTGTTGAAGCCATAAAAGACTAAATGAGATCATGGTTTCGATGAGATGATAGGAACAGTTGGAACAATATCTTGCATTTGTTCCTCAGGGACAGCAGGGTAGAATTTTGGATTGGAATAGAGCCCAACATGTCTGACTTTCAAGGGAAGATGAAACAAAGAAGTCTATGAGCTTAATTAGACCTGAGAAGGATACCGTATCCGTATTTAAATATATTTAATATATTTTTACTTGAAACGCCAAAATCTACACTTGGTCTGCCGACCCTGAATTCCTCTTGGTAAGTATTGAAATAATTTACAATAGAAAATGAAATAATTAAAAATGTGTTGAATTACTTTTAAATCCAATAAAATTGAAACTAAGTTGGGTAGATTACACTACACGTATTATTTCACAGATTGAGACAGGCTTTAAAATCACAGATTCATTTTTTCGACTAGCTTTAAAAGGTAAAGACTTTATTAAAAGGATGCTTGTACAAGAGGTTGCGAGATTGTACCGTCGAAACTAACCTCAAACTACGATATAAAACGTGTCGTTTAGCAGCACTAAATGTAGGGTCATGTTAACTTCGACATTATTTTGAATGATCTTAGAGGAATCATTGAAGTGAAATGGACGTTTCTTGTGTTTCTTGTGCACCTTTTATTGCATAAAAGGACATTTTTAAATCACATTTAAGGGCAAAGTTCATCTTTTACCTATCCGTATCGATGAAAATCAAAGCTCCAATAACTGTCAGTACAATTTGATCCAAACTTTGGATGCGCTGATTCTGTATTAATGGTGAGCTGGAACGCTCGAAAAAAGATACTTACCCAATTTGCTTTTAGGTTCATAAGCTTGAACTTTCATGGTCCTCTGCAAACCTTTAAAAGCAGGTGAGCAAACGAGCTGATTTTCCAAACTGATCAGATCACATGTTTTATTGGCTAAATCAGATATGTATCCGCGGCAGTTTGGGCTGTTTGCGGCGCAAAAAGCAGCGCAAACTTGTTCTCCAGAGTCAACCCTACAAGGGAGCAAATCTTTGAAATACATAAAAGACGATTCTACATCCTTGGTCGCTTACTCAACAGATCTGATGGCGCTCTTTGAACTTATGCACGTTTCATCTAACCAGGAATATGATGATTGGAAAGTGATCGACGAGTCTCCTAAAGCCAATTCCAAGGTACCAACAAAAAATAAACTTGCAATTAACATTGCACTGAAGTGCGAAATAGCCTTTCGCTTTAGAAATGAGGCAAAAAATCCTGGAAGAAAAATCATTATGAACGTCAGTGCATGTTGTTAATCATACCGTTATTGAACTGTTTATCAATATTCGTGGTTTATTTTATTGCGTGCTTTACATGATAGTACTTTTATGAAAAGGTCAGGTCGAACGAATTGTCAATCAGCTCATTCTTGGGGCCAAATGGCTATTGCTCGGTTTAACAAACAAGATTTGTACTGGATTTAGTTCATCAAACATAATTCCAATTTTTTCCCCAAATTCTCAAATTTCCAATTATACACATGTGAAAGCAAAACATATCTAATACATTGTGATAATAGTGCCCTGTAATAACAGAGTACCATCATTAAGTGCGCCATCTAGTGCTTTTATGTGGCAGCAGCCGGCACTTTCCATGATTCAAATGGATTTGCAGACTGCAACAGTCATGCGTCAGTTTTTGGACAAAATAAAGAGCCTGTTAATGGGGGAACTTCAAATGGAGCTTTCAATGTTTTAAGCTGAATCGTGCCAAGGGTTCTACATAAAATTCCTTTTCCTTTGTCAAGCTTTTTGTGCCAATCTCAAAGTAATTGTACTGATTTTTTCAAACAAAATATATCTCACTGCCATTAGCAATCTCTGATTGACATTAGAAACTCTTTGGTTGTTCTAGAATTGAAGTATGATCGTTTTTATCTGCCCATACATGCGTATCATGGAAGTGCAAGCTGTTGCTGCAAAAAAACACTAGATGGCCCACTTCATGAGCGTACTCTTTTACTATGGAGCACTACTCTGCTTTAGCCATCCCTACCTTTTTCCAAAACGTGACGAGCTCAGGTTTAAATCAATTTTAAGCTATGGCTGACTTCCAGTTACTTGGCCCTAGGAATTAACAGCTGATATTTTACCAACTGACTTCTCCATTTCAATGCCTTTGCATTAACTTTTTTGGTTCTCAAACTGATCCTAGATGGCACTATGTTAACATATTGACCAAACTGACGTTAGATGACGCCAGGCTGTGAGGGGTTGAAAGATCAAATTTGTGCTGGATTAACTACTAACTTTGAGAGCCTCCTTCTACGATTTCCAAAACATAGCCCTTTTAGAATTATTTGAAAACTATAGTGATGCTCATTCTGAAACACATTTGCGCTTGCTTAAACGTTTTTAATCCTGCTGAATTATGCAATGTTAGAACTGCAATTCTAAGGTAGATGTAGATCTCAATAAGAAATGTCGTTCAAGTACTCTGAACTGTAGGAAAAATAGTCATCCTGATATATCCCCACCCAAAAGAAATCAAGTTTACGGTACTAGATCAAATAACTTGAGCAGAATCAAGTCAGGTTAATGTCACTGGAATACACTGACTTCAGCTCAAATGTTTAGCGTGCGCCATTGTGTGCTTGCACTATATACTTCAAGTAAACGTTCTTTAAGATCCCTTGCTATTTGATCTTAATATTGGTTTTGATTGGTGAGAAGTAAAATGGGAAGCATGCAAAAAGAGAAGTGTGCTGGCTTCATTGAAGTAAACTTGAGTGCTTCAACGCCAGCCAAGCTTCTAATTTGGTGTAAAATATTGCACTCCACGTGACCTTCACTTGGGCGTTAAGTTAAAGCTCTCAAAACTACTCCGTTTAAAAGAAACAGTTCAAGATAGGTTTTAAATCATGCTTTACTAAATAGATTTTGCTTCAACATTTTGTTGGCTCGCAATTTTCTTTTTGAACACGTTGGCCATGGTCAAAATTGACTGCAGAATAGTGATGGGATTCAGATTTCAATCTGTTCAATATTTTAGGGCTGCCATCAATGCCATTGGTACATTGCAAAAATAGTGAGAAAAAACTTTGCTTGATCTTGATGGCACCCCTGGTTTGAAGTCATCAAAAACATGGTCATTTTTTTAAAATTTTCTCTATGAACGAACGCATTTTTCACAGAAGTAACAAGTACTATTTTACGTCAATTGGCAGTCACAACAACGTAGCACGCGCAAAAAATGATTGAGCAGATTGAAATCAGATTGAACTCCATCAGTACTCCAGAACTCAGAAAACTACGTTGCTCGTTTTAGAGAAAATAAAGACTTAAACTTATAAATTCATTAACCCTACCATTTTGTTGATTCACCTCTACAGGTGGGTCACTTACTTGCAACTCCTTGTACGACTTCTTTTATGTTGCATTTGGCAACGATCCTTCGCTGTTCCTCAGATTATCGCTTATGAGCCGGATCCTGGTTCTAAGCCTAATTTATAGGAAATTGGTTTGTTAAATGTAGTTGTTATATCACGTCACAAATTTATTAATAGATCATTTGCTCTGAACAATCTAACCAAGCTAATCTGTATTCAATACGTCAGAGGGGAAAGATAATACTTCTAGGATTGCCACATAGAAGAACCCTAGACGAAACCAAGAAATGCTCTTGAAGACTCTTCTGATGAAACATAACAGAAGCAAGACCTTTTATTCAAACCTTATTTAACAATAAACAATTGAACTTAGATTGGTTATGTTTCAACATTGCGTTTGATTCAATGCTCAAAATTTCTTTTGACAATTTATACTAATTTCCAGGCGGTACAACAAACTAAATTGCCATTTATAGGAAATTCAAACATTTGATGTTGACCATCATTAGCCATCGAGTCCGAGTTTTCTTATAAAAAGCAGAATATTTCGTGCCTGATTTTAACCCCTTCTTCGGTGCGAAAGGGATACCGTGTATTTTCAAAAGATCCAATTTGTAGTAGACAAATGAGATATGACTACAAACCCACATGGAACCAAGTTTCAAAATTTACCAATACGCCTGTGTTGTAAACAGTTTGCGGATTGCAAAATATTTGGTTTGGTATGGTTTGGTATGGTATATACCTTTTCTTTTTTATTGCCTTTTTAGGTATTTAGCTATGACTGAATCCACAAAAACTATTTTAGGTCTTGTGATTGTGCAAACTTGATCCTCAGGCCCTAAAAATAAATCCTTTTCTATTCTTAGGCCTTAAATCTCATATGATCACTTGCAAAACGGATTTGGTTTGATACAGACCCGAAGAATTTTGACAAGTTTGGCTTTCCTTTCAATAAATAGGTCTATAATTATATTATTTGGATTAAAAATATCATTCACTTTTTGGTACATAATATTTGTTAGTTTCAAATATTTCTGCAAAAGTTTTTCAAACAGGGAATCCCATTTCTTGTAATGGTAATAAAAAATCCGCCCCCACATACCCAAAAAAACATGAATTGTTGAATAGAAACTAAGATAATTCGTTCAATTTACGTGTAGACGAGGAAAAGCTCAATTAAAAAAGAGATCTCTCGATATCCGAATGTCAACTATTTATTTTTGTTTGTAAAGAAGAAAACCACAGAATGTGATCTGTGGAGCAAACCAATTTGGCAAGGCATAGTTGACTTTTGAAGCGTAATAATGCTCGACAAACGTACATGATTAAATTGTTAAACACTTTTAGTTACGTGGATCCTCATAGCAGATCGATGTAAAATCAATACACATCACATCAGTAAACAGTCCAACCAGTCCAAAATACGTTTACTACGAATGACTTTGACCAAGAACCACAAGAAAATGAGCAGGCAGACTCGGTGCACATGAACGGTGAGTATTTTCAATTTACCCGTAGCGATATTCGTGGATTGACTTTGCATTAGGTGATCAATTCTGAGGGGTTTCTAGTTGGATTTTTGGCAGAGGTTCTATTACTATCTATTACTAAGTTATTCGACACAGAGGCCCTTGCTTTTAACCACGATCTTGGATCTCCTCTCTGCACATGAGCAAATGATCCGCACCTGCACTGCTGGGATTTTAGTCCATGCAGCTTAAAAGGCGGCAGCCAAGGAAGCCAAAAAATTTAAGCCTTTTCACCCCACCTTCTTCTCCAGAATGGCCTAAGAAGTAAAGTTCTTGGATTAAGATCTGAATAAGCCTTGACACAATGGTCCTCATAGACAAGCCCTGGATAACCAATCTTTTTACGAGCATCTTTCTTGGTTGCCTTTTTTCTTGCTAAAACAGCAGAAGTCTCCAAATCCCCTCAAAATAATAACAAGTGATTGGCCCATGAGCTGGATTTGGGGGTCTTCACGCTAAAATTGAAATTGGCATTGCTAGCCTGGCCTTTATCGAACCTCTGAAGAGGTAGTCTTAACTCTCTCTTTATTCAAGAAGGAATGAACATGAACATGAAGATATCAGGGAGAGCATAATCGATAATCAAACACGAGCACCGCTACATCTCCCCGGCCAGATCCGGATTCATCCGGGTCGATAACGATCTGGGACAGAAACTACCCTTCCTGATCTTGTAATGAAAGGAAGTAATGAAGTTTCAAGATAAGCTGGCTTCAACCGGTCAATTGAGATCACTTTTTCTTTTCCCTGGACATCCAAGGTGAAGTTTTTATGGGCGTTCGTTTCAGAACGAGAAACGGACCCTCATAAGGCGGCTCCAATGGAGCTTTGATTCGATCTATTCGAACCCACACAAAAGAACTCTCCATCACTGAATTCGGAACATGGGAATGAGGGGTCTTATGAAAGTGAGTCCTTGATGGTAGTAAATCGGCTAGCTCCTTTCTCAACTCACGGAAAACAACCCTAGGAGAGTTGAATGAAGAAGGAGGTTGACAGAAACTTCCAGGAACCCTGAGGCTCGTACCATAAACTAATTGAGCAGGAGAAAAATTCGAATCTTCTTTGGGGGTAGCTCGAATACCCAACATGATCCACGGTAAGTGATGAAACCAATTGCATCCAGCCACTCGAGCTTTCAAAGAATCCTTCATTTGTCGATGAACTCTTTCAATCATGCCATTAGACTGTGGATGATAAGATGTGGTGTGATTGAGTTGCGTCCCCAACATTTGGCTCAATTCTGCCCACAAAGCTGACGTAAACTGAGCCCCTCGATCAGTGATAATTGTTTCGGGAACACCGAAACGAGATATCCATCCAGACAACAATGCACGAGCACAAGTCAATGATGTAGCATCTGGCATCGGGATGGCTTCAGGCCATCTTGAAAACCGGTCAATGAGCGTAAGTAGATATCGATGACCACACGAGATTTCTAGTGGTCCCACAATATCTAAATGTATAACACGGAAACGCTCAGAAGGTATTTCCATGTGTTCTAAAGGTGAACGCACATGACTGGTGATTTTTGCTTGCTGACAAGCCGTACACGATTTTGTCCATGCCGTTACATCTCTGTTAAGTCCGTGCCACACAAAAAACTTCGAGATCAACCTCTTACCAGCCCGAGCCCCCGGGTGTGCAGTGGCGTGGAACGAATCAAAAATACTCCGACGGAGAGTTTGTGGTACCCAGGGACGGGGCTTTGGTAAGCTCACATCACACAACAGGGAAAGATCGGGCATGAACCTGACCATTTCGAAATTGAGATTGGTCAACGACGTCTTCACCATAGGAGTCTCTGGATCATCTTGTTGAGCTGCAAGAAGCATTTGGGGTGTCACACTCTCTTGAATGGCACAAACTCGAGACAATGCATCAGCCACTAAATTTTGTTTCCCCGAGACATGTTGTATTTTGGTGGTAAATTCAGAGATGAACGAGAGATGGCGCTGTTGACGATTTGAGATGGGATCTTTCAACTTTTCAACAAAGCAAACACTAACGGCTTATGATCCGTGAACAGGGTCAAGTCCTGTCCCTCAATAAAGTGTTTGAAATGACGCACTGCCAAGTATATAGCTAGCAACTCGCGGTCAAATGTCCCATACTTGATCTCCGGAGGCTTGAGTTTTCGTGAAAAAAATGCCAGAGGTCTCCAACAACCTTCTTCAAATTGTTCTAAAACTCCACCAACAGCTACACTGGAAGCATCAGTTGTGAGAGCCAAGGGTGTTCCTGAACGTGGAAACACCAGAAGGGTCGCCTCCATAAGCTTTGATGTGGCGAGAGAAAAGTGTTTTTCAAATTCTGGAGTAACTTGTAACGTCTTCGGGTTGCCTTTTAACAAGTCATGGAGAGGTGCCAAGACCTTGGCCAAACCCGGAATAAAACGGTGGTAGAAACCCACCATTCCAATGAATTCTCTCAACTTTGTCACTGTTTTGGGAAGAGGAAACTCTCTGATAGCTTCAACACGTTGAGGCATCGGTTGGATCCCACTGGCAGAAATCAAATGGCCTAGGAAAGAAACTTCCCGCACTCCAAATTGACATTTCTTTCGATTGATGACTAATCCATTATCCGAAAGACGTTCGAACAAGATTTTCAAATGATCCATGTGGTCACACTGAGACTGGCTTGCAACGAGAACATCATCCAAATAAACAAACAGAAATGGAAGATCGCCCAAAACAGAGTCCATCATACGTTGAAATGTCTGTGCAGCATTGCGTAAGCCAAACGGCATCTTAAGCCATTCAAAAAGACCAAATGGGGTGATTACGGCAGTCTTAGGTACATCTTTGGGATCCATGGGAATCTGATTATATCCCCGCACTAAATCAACTTTCGAGAATATGATCGTTCCAGCCAAACCATCAGCAAAATCTTGAATGTGTGGCACGGGATATCTATCCGGAATTGTGTTATTGTTGAGAGCACGATAATCTCCAACCAAACGCCACGAACCATCGGCTTTAGGTGTAACATGAAGTGGAGATGAATAATTGCTATCCGAACGTTGAACAATCCTCAAATCACCCATACTTTTAAAATCGTCCTTGACCGCCCTGAGTTTTTCATACGATAAACGACGAGCCTTAGCATGAACAGGGTGTCCTTTCGTAGGAATGTGGTGATACACCCCGTGTTTGGGAATGACTTCGGCAAAAGCTGGAGTGACAAGTTCAGGATACTTGGCCAACAGTATTTCATATGGGTCCGATGAGGTCGATTCAATTAAGGTCAATGCTGGAGCCACAGCACGACTTACATGTCCATTTACATAATTTGACGATATCGGATCAAACAAACGCTCATTAGCCAAATCAATAATAAGGTTGTTTGCTCGCAGAAAATCGGCCCCCTTTGGGGGTAGATCCCCATCAGAATTGATGAGTGATATGCTAGCTCTGGTTGCTGGACACGAGCCATGTTTCTTATTCAAGTCCATTTTCATGAATCATCTTCCAAAAGAAGTCCGAACTCATTTGATTCCAATCTTGGATTCAACTACACCTCGTGATTTGGCTCTCAAAGCAGACGAGTTGATATTGGTGGAACGGCAAGCTTTTTTTGCTATTTCGACACCGACATCACAAAAGGATGGTCTGGTTCATCGGTGCACGGTCGGAAATCGTGGTGTCGTTTTCATCAACGTTACGGTCCCAAGGCGTACAGCTGCGAACAGCCTTGTTCCTTTATTCAACGTGGGATATCGTTTGGCGGTGGAAAGCACAAGAATCAAACACGAGCACCGCTACACCTCTGTCCGATTTTAAGTGGCGCACCGTGTACTGTTTATCGTGTTCCTCTCTATTAAAAATATCTAGTCATTGACCAACATCTCCTGATGCAATAATAACTATCGATGGATCTCGAAATCGAACTAGTTCGAGCGGTGCCAAATTGGTCTCTGTTTAGGTCTTTTCAAAAAGTTCTATAAAGCCTGCCCTTTTTAACACCAATAAACGTCCGAGTCAAAAATGGTAGCACTTCCAGTTCAAAACACACAGAGTATCTAGTGATCAAGCGACAGTATCAAAACAAAGAGAAAAACTGTTTGAGTAGCGTGCAAGAAATAAGGGTTCGAGTTTTCGGCTCTCGAAAAAACATCATCTAGCTCGTCTTAATCTACGATCGAGAGGAGGCAGATTTCAACGCTTGATGTGCGGTCACTCTATTGAAATCAAAACGAGAAAAAGATGTTCACAGCTTATAGCTGATCAACCTCAAAATTTTATAAGCTGTTTTGCGTTTGCCTAAAACAATCAAAGCTGGATAGGCTAACCCTGAACAAAAGAATTGTGTTGTAGACCGAGATACGCATTTAATCTGCATAACATCTCTTTACTTAAGAATGAAAAATCTTTGAACAAAAAAAAATTGGGAAGCCTGTTTCTGATCAAAATTACAACAAAAGACTATTTTATGGTGTTGGATCAAAAAAGAAGGTTACAATAAAAAGGCTATTCAATTACTCATAACTAGGGGCCGGAAATAATTTTTTTAAGATAAAATATTTTGAAAATATTTCTCCACTTTTCCTCGATTTTTTTTAAACATTTTGGCTGTTTCAAGGAAAAAATAAATATTTTCTCGAATATTCTAGTCAAAAACAATATTTCGGGAAAAATTGAGGATTGCAAATGAATGACCAATGCTCAATAGAGCCTTTTCAAAATGAACCCAAAAAACAAAAAAAATCTCTGCAAAATGGCATTTGTACTAAGATTGGACATTCATAATCAAAACTATTGTCATAAACGAAAAAACTGCGCCATCTATTGAGGCAAATTGAAAATTGTATTATTTAAATCAATTATATGTCAAGTTTGCCCCCCAAAAACGGCCAAATGCATCAATTTCACCGGAAACAAATTTGGAAAATCGGTAAACACAGATAAAAATACCAAAAACTGGCCATGTCAAACAAATTATTTCTTAAACATCCAGCTTTTTTCAAATATTTTGGGCTTTTGAAGAAAATATATTTCGGATATTTTTTCACTTTTTGCGAATATTTTTCTGGGCCCTATTCATAACTAGGGCCCAGATTTAAACTTGATTTTTTTTCGGGCCAAAAAGTTGATTTTTAAATAGATCAAAATCGGAAAATAATAGTTAATGAACAAAAGGTTCTAGAGTACCTATGCTTTGCTCACGATACATCAAACCCAGAACCAGCACAGAAGAGTTCACTGTTGAGAGGTTGCCTTTTTATGAGACATAGTATTAAAGGAATGGGCAGAGGTTGGGTCTGAAGCTGTCTGAAAAAACTTTTCGCATTTTTTTCAAAGAAAGGAAAAACTTGTTTTTAACCTGTTTTGAAAGCAGTTCTTTGTGCATTTTTTATGTTCTTGCCTTCTTTGTAGAACAATCCCTATTCGTTTTGTCTAATGGTCTGACTAGCTATATTAGAATAATAGAAATGTTTAAATTTGTTTATCTCAAGTAGCTTGTTACATTTGACACTTCTTCCGCCAAAATCTGAGAAATGAGTCTTTTCGGATTCGGATCGGATCGGACTTTTTAATACCGCTACAAGGAATGGGATTCCTTGTAAAGAGGGTAGTTAATGATTGATAGTATTTCAGACAACTTTTGGCAGTGTTGGGTTGAAACCACCTGGCAATCCTGCTTCCGACCACGGATGGGTGACACCGGTAGAATTGCCAATAGCATGTATGTTTGTTTGCATCAACCCCCCTGCAGCTTCAAGCATGTTTCTAAAATTGACTTCCAGCGTATTTTCAGCCTGTCTGGGCATTATTTAACTAAATTGATGGTTAAACATCGCTTACATAGATGTTAGTACTCATTTGTGATTTATTTAAAGATGTAATGGCCTTTTGGTTTCTTACCCTTTGAGAGGTTTAGTAGTGGTGAGCTTTTTGCTCACACCCTTAAGGGCCAAAATGGCAAAAGTATGGCAAAATGCTAACTCGAAATCCATCAGTAGTGACAAGGTCAATGGTGTGGGCAAACTTGGGCATCTTGTTCGGAATTCACTTAAGAATCCGGCAAATGTTGATGTAGAGGGCAGGTAACATCGATACATTTCGGCGGGAAAATTGATTTTCCCCCAAAAAATGCAGAAAATATGCGGAAAAGGCGTTGGTTTGCATGTTATGCAAGAGGGGCGTTTTATGCCCAAAATACTTATTTGCCAAATTTTAACAGCCCTTATCATAACCATTACTCCTAAAGTATTCAATTAAATATTGACACAAAAAGCACGTTGTCATAGAAATTTACTTCCTATTTATTCATTTGGCAGTCTGTAGCAAATCTTTCTCGATTACAGGTTGCTTTTGAGTGAACCTTATTGCATAGAATGGTACTTCTCCAGTAATGGAACAGTGTAATCCAGGTTTGTAGCCTCTTTTTTAAATGTTGCGCTGGGGCCTCGCTCCCAGTTTTTTCTGCCTGTAGTAGCTTGGAAAAAGTGCGAGTGGTTCAGTTAAAACGTGAATAATCAGACTTGTGTTAAACCTATTGTCAAAATGAAAACAGAATTGACTAGGGTAGAGACATATGTAAATCATCAAACAACCGATCTCAAAATTGGTTGATGAAATGTTAAGTATTTTGGGATCTAAAACAAGCCAATGTTATAACTGATTGGGTCCGATTGTACACTCGTAAATTGTGCGACAAATCATTGACTTGAAGAATAGGCATGCCATTATTTTTGTCAAATTGAAAGTACTCCACACCCGGTTTTGGTCATTTTTAGCAGGAGTTGGCCTATAATGTTACCAATACTACGTGATATACACATCTCATGTCTCGTAAGATCCAGCTTTTTGGCCTTTTGATACTTAGGAGTCAAGGAGGTGCATAATTCTGGGGTACGACTGGACATATTAGCATCAAGCAGTTGCAAGCCAGGTGTATGGCACATTTCAATTTTCCTGATCGCGATGAACAAGAGAGAGTCGCTTCTCAAAAAGGGAGTTCAGAAGGTGCGTCTGCAGGGTGTGACATATTAAAATGAACAAAGAATATGAAAATGGCCTAAAATTTATCAATGGAATCATTCTGCATAGGTGTCTTCTATCTGTCCATATAATTGTCAATATTGCAATAAAGGCACTAAGATTGGCTTTTATTATCAAATGTCAAAGGTTGAAAATAAATGGCAAAAACACGAAGCCTTCAAAGACCTACATACTGCGTATGAAAACATTCAAAATGACTAATACAATAGCTGGAAACCTTTAAATAGCAAATGAAATGACATGAACTTGTATATTTCGAATTTGAGGGTAAAGCAATACTGATGTCATTTGTATTTGTCCATTTTTCCCAATATTGCTCTTTGAGTTTAAATCTTTGATTTCTTTTTTCTCATCATGTAAAAAATGGCTGAAAACTGCATTTAGCAACTTGAAATCTGCACCTTACTATTTTCTCTCTCATGGAAGCCAATACGGATTAAGATCCCAAGAAGGAGGGAGCAACATTTACTTCAAATTAATAATGTTAAAATAATCTTGCCCTCAAAAAGACACATTTCAAAAGTGAGAATGGATTAAAAAGAGGCATAAGCTTGCTTCTACTAGGTGAATTTCATTGACAAGGTGTTTCTAAGAAAAATACATTTTACTTAAATATACTTTCCTAGGCCAGTTTTCAAGTGGTACACCCTGTAGATGACCTTGCTCATGATGGCAGTGAAGTTAGCCCAAACCTCCACCCTCTAAAATTACCACTCATCCCTGTTTTTAGAGGTCAATGATTGACGACAAAACGTTGATATTTTTAGGCTTAGATGTGATGATTTTCAGCTGTACGTCTTATTTGCATTAAAATATCTGGCAAAATAGGTTTGGGAATGGATGCATTTTTGATTATGATATCCTCTTCACATAAGTTGTGCAGAAAATGTGGAGGATGTTCATGGAATCTTTGAAACATTGTTAAGTACCTGAAGACTTTCCAAACTTTCAAAAAAGTAGTCATTGGTTTGTGCGTACTCAACATCAGACGTTTTGTTTCATGACATGTTCGCTTCTGTTTTCGAAGAGAGTTGGGCGCACAGAGCTTTTAAGAAACAGAGATGGCAAATTTTGGCTTTGGATGAATTTGTCATTTCTTGCCATTTGACAGATTCTTGTTCCTGGTTTCTCCTACTCATTTTCTTGAATTCCGGATCAGGGCAAATTTCCCTCCGCATTAAATTTAGCTCATGTTGTTGCATTTTTAAAGCAGAGATATGTTTTTGCTTGTAATTATAAGCACATTTCCCTGGTCTGCTGTTTGCAATTTTTTTTTGAGAAGATCATGAAGTCTAAGCTTGTAGATTGTTTGAAAGTATATGATATCATTTCCCCCAGGACACCCCCAGTAATCATCCAATTGATTAACAATTTAGAACAGTTGCCAAAATGAACAACTCACCATCAGAGCAAGCCTTCTTAAGGAAGCAAAGTTAAGCTTCCATCAAAGAGAAAATGACAATCAGTGCCATCTTGAGGTAGAAACGGTTGTGGGTGCTTCCTAAATATTTAGTCTTTGGCCTTAATTTGTGATTACTTAGCATGGCTTTTTGATTTTTGAACATACTAATATTGTAGCTGAGCTCTAAAAGACTTGAAATATGAAGAGAAATCCACTTTTAGATGGAAGCTACAATTTTGGAAACAAGTGTAAGTTGAGGATAGATCTGCAATCAAGAGAATATGGCCCTGTTTTGGCTTCATCTAGTGGCGATTTTTGTAACCTTCATTTAAAATTCTTGATTCTACAAAGTTCCATTTTAGGTCTGCTCTTTTCCATCATTTTCATTGCCCCTCTTAATAACCTTGGTACAAACGCCAGTATTTCATCTTATGTTGAAGTTCCACAATTAGTTTGAGAAGGAATGGTTGGGACTAAAAAAGTTCAGATAATTACTTGGAGACAGTCATCCCTCCTTTGCATGAAGTTCTGCCATTTTCTGCAAGTATTTTTGCTTGGTGACAGAAGCACGACATTCACTCATTTGCCATCACTGAATGCAGTCAAGAACTGGAGATCATCGTTTTAGGTCCCAAAATACTCAACGTTTCACAAACCAATTTTGAGATCGGTTGTTGATGACTTACATATGTCTCTGCCCTAGTCAATTCTGTTTTCATTTTGACAATAGGTTTAATACAAGTCTGATTAATCATGTTTCAACTGAACCACTCGCACTTTTTCCAAGCTACCACAGGCGGAAAAAACTGGGAGCGAGGCCCCAGCGCAACATTTAAAAAAGTGGCTACAAACCTGGATTACACTGTTCCATTCGATATGCAACATTTACAGAAAATTTTGCGGCACTTTGAATGAGAATATTGTACGTTTTGCAAGTGATTGTTCAAAAGCGCTTTCGGTCGAAACTGGGGCAGAAATTTTGGTTTCTGTTCAAAATTTAGTAATTACAAAAACAATATGACTACACACGGTACTGAAAAAATCATATCAAGTTTCTATATGAATTCCCAAACACGATGAAATGTGATTTAGACTCAGGAAAACAAGAGGAACAACTTTGATTTTCTGAGTTTCTCAAAGTCAGGTCTAGACCTAAAAACCTATTAAATAAATTATTTTTTGAAAATCTAGGCAGTGCACTTTTAGAGCAGATTTGGATTCCTTTCGAATCGAAATTTAAGTTTAACCGGTTCAGTTTTGGCCCAAAAAAGCGAAAAAACGTTCCAGGTATTTGAAAACTCAAATTGAACAAGTGGAACATTTTAAATAAAAGTTAAGTGTTTTTAGTAAATAGGCATTTGCCATTATTTAACTTGAAACTATTGATACTGAAACATCTGGCAACGCTGCTTTGTTGTTCTTTCGTCCGGACCTCATATCGTCACCTTTACAGGTAACACCTTTACCGGGTAATGCCATTACTTTTTTGTAATGGTAGTTGTAATTAATTACATTTTTGAGTAATGACTAATGCTCTGCATATTCTGAACATTTAGGGTTCCCAATTACACTTGTATGATTTGTTGTACTCATGTAAATTAATTTTACCAACATAATGAATTTCTTCAAATTTGCTGATGGATTTAACAAGAATGAATCAGTAAAGGCTCTTAAAGGTAATGATCCCACTTACGAGCATGAAAATGTAATCACATAAAAGTTGTGTCATAACAATACTTTGAACCTAAAAATTACGGCAATGCGAAGACAATTTGGCACGATCAAACCACCCGTGTGCTCAAAACGTTTCTAGAACAATAAAAAAATGGAATAGACACAATGAGAGAAAAAGGTTGTTGATTTTGAGCTCCGTAGTCTTGGGCCTCCCTTTTGTGGTTAGTCTGTTCTTTTCTATTCTGTGATGGATCAAATATTTCGAACGGTCAGTTGCTCCGCAACAAACGGTCGAGAATGAGTCCAAATTAGTCCAAAACAACAAGAGCAACTTACGAGAGCGAAAAAACAAAAGACCTTTCATGATTAGCATCAGAAGATGTTTGAACGATGTTATAGGAAACCAATCAACAAACCCACCAATCGAGCGACCATGGGAATCCAGACTAAAGCCAAGAAACAACTAGATTCAACACGCAAGCTTAATTGAAAAAAATGTAACAATGAAAGCACTAAACACTGACACCATTCCAAAACATTTCGAGAAAAAATGCCACATCATCAGAAGCTTCAATTCTTGGAAAGATTATTCACCTCTATAACAGAATGACCCGATGGAAGTGAACAAAATGATATGCCATGGACAGAATCAAGGCTCAATGTGACCTATCTTACACCATACTGTGGATGAATAAATACCAGATAGTTGGAGCTTTTTTGATGATAAGCTTACAAAATTTCCTTTAGTAATCGGCAAATTAAGAGATTTGCCCCCCTGGAAGCCAAAATCGGATTGGTGTCCGTTCTGGCCAAGTCTCGGATCAAAACATGCGAAAAAACTCCCCAATTTGCCAATCGGAATAGTTATACATACACTCGTGACAAACTTTGGGTTGCTGTTGAGGCACGTTAATCAATGGGGTAGCCGAAAAAAAACACTCATTTAGAAAATTATTTGATCCCTTGAAATGAATTTGTAACATTGAAACATTTGTAGTTTAAAATATGATATTATAGCTCAAGCGTTCATACCCATGTAGTGGATGAGGCTAATGAAAAGATAGAAAGCCTTTGCTGACCAGATCTGAGTCAATTTCATTTAAAATGTAATTCATTACAATCACTTTCGGAAAATATTACAAATTTTTAATTTCAATTTATTTAATTTTCAAATCCAAAGGAAACTCATATCTCTTTACATATTGTACTTAAACTGCACAATTGGGATCAAAAGGTAGGTTTGGTGACGATCTATTATGTATGACTGGGCGGCGAAACAAAGTTTTTAACAAAAAAAATATTACACACTATTTTCCCAACGATGAGAATTTTTCACGTGGTAATTTTACGTGCTTTTTAAAAAATTTCTTTAATGTGCACTGACGCGAATATTGTGGTCTTTTTCTTACTCTTTGACTTTCCACTTATTTACTTTTTATGCAGTTAATGAAAAACTTGAAATTTTCTTCCCTCTTGGAAATTAGACTTCTCCAAATCAGTGATTGAGTTTTATTCAATGTCCATTTTTTAAATGCAATAGTCTCCGGGCATAGTTTTTTAAACATTCATTATTTTGCTATAATCAACTATTTGGTTGTCAAAAACAACTAAAATGCCCAATTCACTTGTCAAAATTTGCCACCTACTTACTACAAAGGACCAGGGGAGCGTGAAATAACAGAAACAGGACAAAATTTGATTTTTGGACAAACAAAAACTTCCAATTCAGACAGAAATAGGAATGAATTTATTTTTCAGACGACAAAAAAATCAATTAGAACAGAATTTATAATTTAGACAGCCAAAATAATTGTCCGAATTGGCAAAGCCGATTTGGACAAAGTTAGGACAGAATTTTTTTTCTTCGGAAAATCGCAACAAAATTTAGATTTCTCTCAAATAAAATATTTGTATGCATATCAATTCCTAAACATGAAAATCAGGGAAAGGAAATCTCCAATCTTAAGGGTCAAAAATAAAGCAAAAGAAAGAAACATGAAACTATGCGATACATGAAACTGAGGCAGACAATTTAACAATCAATTATCCCGGATGGAATCCTGACAATTCCGAAATCATTTCGACCAATGGGTAAATTCAAATTTGTTTTTGTCCACTTTTCAGCCATTGGATCAAAGATAAATAAGTTGTTGCCCTCTGCCCAAGCTGTCTCGTTCGATCTTCCAAACATATAGAGGATACCGTTGAATCTTGTGAACTGACCCTGGAAAAAATTGCTCATTATGGATGGTCCCGGTCTCCAAGTGCGATTGGCCCAATTAAATATCTCGAATGTGTCAGAACCAACAATAATATTGTATTGCTTGTCTTTGTCTAAAAATGCCTCGCAGGACACGGGATGGATTGTCGATGTCATCGGTTGTTGACGAACCCACTCCTGATCCGACCATTTGAGAACAAACGCCTCTCGATTGTAATTGTCTGTTTCATTTTGGCCTCCGGCTACAAAGATGTGATCTCTATCCACTCCAATGGCGCAATGCCTTTCAATTTCAAATGGTAGAGGAGGTCCGAAGACAATGGTTTCATTCCAGTACATGACGTAAGTGCTCCGGGAATCTCTTCCACCAATAACAAGAACCCAAGAGTCTCTGATTTGTGCCACAGCTGAGTAATAAGTATCTGCGGGGAGAAAACCAAACCTTTCCCAGGTTTGAGATTGCTTATTGAATTGAAGACTATGGTTAAATTCGCCCGAGCTTCCTTTCCCGAAAGCATGATAAATGTGTCCAGCCATGAAAAAGGCCGGAGCGCCGTTACGGCTATTGGATAAATAAGGTGGATTTGGGCAGATCTCGATGGATTTCAGATTCACCGCCTCCACGTCCTTATGAAAGAATTCATCATCATTTCCACCTATGAGCAACACTTGAGACCAATCTGAAAAAGTTTGTTTGCCGGAATTTAGAATATTAGTCTAAGTGCATCTTTGGTCAAAGACGTTTTCAACCCTGGTGCGAACAACTTTTTTCTTGAATAGAAAAAAACACTCCAACAAAATCCAAATGTCGCACCCGTCTGCACACAGAGTTATTAGTCCCACGCAAAATTATGAATGATATGTGACACATTAGTCGTTTGTGACTAAATGATGCTATACCAATAACAGTTTGAGGTATAATCAGTCGAAGTATTTTTGAAATTCGTTGACTTGCTCTTAAATTATGATTTTGTTTTCAAGAATGACTCCACCACCAAAAGTGCGCCCGATCTAATCTCAAAAAAAACCTTACTTTGAGCGTCCAAAACAACGAATACCAAGTTAGTTGGACCATAGATAAATGAAATAGAGATATCTCAATTTTGACGTCGCCAAAACCGCCCTCTACGAGGGATTACCTAACAACATTCCTAAAAAGGATGGTTTCATAAGGAACGTCATAGAGGGCACTACCCTGTTTGGAAGGCAAATATCTTGCTTGAAGTTTGATTCTCAGAGTCAATTCAGAAAATACAGCCTGAGTCATCTAGAGGTCACGGATCAAACTACTGTCGCCGTCGTCTGCCTGCTTAGCTAGAACCATAGATAAATTATATAGAGATATCTCAATTTTGACGTCGCCAAAACCGCCCTCTACGAGGGATTACCTAACAACACTCCTAAAAAGGATGGTTTCATAAGGAACGTCATAGAGTGCGCTACCTTGTTTGTAACGCAAATATCCTTTTTGAAGTTTGATCCAAGTCAATCCAGAAAATACAGCCTGAGTCATCTAGAGGACACGGATTAAACAACTGTCGCCGTCGTCTGCCTGCTTAGCTAGAACTGAGAAGTCTGGGGCTAGTTTGTGCTAGAACTGAGAATTCTGGAGCTGGTTTGTGGTTGGACCTCAAGCTAACTTCAGCGTCTCCTTTTGTCACTAATTACAAGTAATTTTTTTGGACTCTACCCTGAAAACAACCCTGTATATATCATTTAGATCCCAACAAAGTCTGACAGTACTCTAAAAGCCATTCCGAAAAGTCCTTAATCCTTAAAGACGCCAAATAATTACCCTCTGTGATAAGTTCGTAAACATCAATGAAAGAGCCGTTATCTTGGTCTTCTTTCAAAAACTGCCAATACTCAAAAAGATGACATGTTTGTCCTTCAAGTAAGAATCTCGAGCAAATCCTTGAATGGACGCATTGAGCCGCACAAAGACTGGTTGATCTACAAGAGAAAGAATAAAATTAATAAGATGGAGCAATAAAAGAACGACATATTGCCAATTGACCACCCATTTTCAAAGGTAATTTCACTAATCTTGAAGGCATCGAAGCTTGACGAGCTCATCACAGTTGGTCTGAATCGAGCAGGGTCATCATCGCCTCCAATTTGTGCTTGAACATTTTCAATAAAGGAGAGTAAGACCATGCACCACATTTCGTATCCCGTTGTTTCGTTGTTTCACCAAAGAGGTGTAAAGAAATGAAATGGTGTAAGGCAAACCTTGACTTTTTATAGTTTTCAAAGTAAGCACACCATTAGGGACATCTTAAGTTTCCTGGACTAAGCAAGATTTGGTTTGCAACATTTGCGTACTTGCAGAGTAAAATGTGATCAAAAACGAAACGAGGATCTAGGAATTCAGATTGGTCCATTCCTCTGCAAATAACAATAGCCTAAAAAAGCACTCCAGGCTCTCAAGGAAAATAACAAGACTGGGGAAGCGCTTATACAACCATCAGAATTATCTAAAGTTGGATATTTGCGAATATTCTCGTATCTTTACAAGTACATTTATTTTGACTGATGAATTAGAATTTTGACAGCAATAAATACTCAAATTCAGTGATCCTTGGCAACAATAAGCAAATAAATGCCGAAAAATAGACTCGCAAACTTTAGTCTCAGACGAAAAAAATGTCCCATATCTTTGAAGGGATATTTATGAATATTCTTAAGTGCATGCTAACTTAGAATATTTCTCGATTTAAATTCTTGTTAAATTGAAATTAAATGACACTTCCATAGCCTATTATTGAATTATTTTAATTTGAAGGATCAGTTTGGGCCCAAAAAGACAAAAAAAACATTTCAAATTAAAGACCATCGAAGTTTCAAATTGTAGCTCCAGTAAGCATTTAGACAACCAGTTCATCCACTATGTCCTTGCACCTTTTAAGAATAATTCACAAATGTTTGGCTTCTCTTTTGCATTTCATTGTGCAACGCTAAATCTAAACTGAAAGTGTATTGTAACAGCGTTCAATCAATATTGTTTCGTCACACTTATGAATAAAAATGCCTTGTTCTCAAGGCTTTATTCCCTCCCTCCCTTTTGAAGTGCTCTGAAAATGGTCACGGAAGTAAATAGGCTGAATGGAAAGATAAGAAAAGGTCTGGATTTGAAGGTCTTCTCTGATTAGAGAGTTTCTTGGGTTCCCTCAGTGTCATTGGTCAATTTGCATCTTGCGCCAGCGTGACTAGATTCGGCGAGTCTTGAAATACTGATCTGCACTCCATATGGATTAGGCGAGCAAGGAGAAGGCAGTGCAGACAAGACAAGCCACTTCACTTGTAGCCGGTGCTCTCAATTTGGGTAATATTACGAAATCTAGGTAATCTTTGACCCCTTTTGGTATAAAAATTTGTCAATTGGTAAATTAACAAAACACCGAAACTTGGGTAATTTTGAAGTCCAAGCTCTTAGACACCTGAATTTTGTTCATGCAAGGTTAAATTTTGCGAAAAAAGTCTGAAAAGTTTACTGTGTTTTGAATTTTCAGTACTGCCATTTTTGATTCAGAGTTTTTGTCACTTCCCTAGAAAAAGTCAGTGTAACGTAATCTTTCTGGCCCCAAAACTTAAACAAGGACCATTGTCGCAACGCAACACTTAATCAAAAATCGTACTATCGAACTCTGAGCACATCTTTACAATGCCTCCAGATATATTAGGGGAAAAGCGCAATTCACAACAAAGACACATACTACTAGGTAGGAGTAGAGCTCTATATTAGAAAGAGTACAATCAAATCCAACGCCATCTAGTTCATTCTGCTCGCAACTGCTCGCCGTTCCCAAAAGGATGCACAAGTACCCTCTAAGCTGAACAAGTTTTCCAAACTATTGCACCTTTTGAGAAACTAAAGGGCCTAGAACTTTAATGAAGGAGTCCAAAATGAACTGTTAGTGTGTTTCAAATGATTCAACGCTGAATTACCTATAAAATTAGGATTAAAGCTTTAAAAGACAGTAAGAGAATGAAAATCTATCCCGTTGGACATATTGATGCAAGAGGTGATGGC
>JAAGOF010000197.1:301911-317199 GCA_010645155.1 Tigriopus japonicus
AGTTCTAAATGTCTCTTAGGGCAAGAAATTACTTTTTTTATCCTATAAGTCAGATTCATTCGGCTTTTTGGAAATGAATTCGTCTTGTATGTCTTAAAAGTGAGTTTTTTTGTCTTTTTCGTCTAATTGGGACTTTTATGCGTCTTTTTTCGTCTAACATGACAGTTTTATTCGTCTAAACTTCGTGTCTCTAAAAATGAGATATGTTTCGGACTAAGGAACCTAAGGATAACATATTTCATTTACTTCAAATATCAAAGTTTGTGCAGAATAAAAAGTTATATTCCTAAAAACTTTTTAAATTTACTCTTTTTCGAAAACCTAGCCAATGCATGCATATATAGAGCTCAATTTGATACCCGTTGCATTGAAAGCATATTGATCAGCTGCTGAGTTATTTGAGTTTAAATGGTCCATTTTTCGCCCTAAAATGAGAAAAATGTTCCTGGTCTATGAAGTCTCAAGTTCCTAAGCTAATCATAAAATTTCCTGATGTAATGAAATCAAATAAAAATATGAATTTTGTATGTCTTGTCATGGTCAAAATGATACATAATATTAACCAAAGGAGGCTTTGAAATATTTTGGGACAAAAATTTTTTTTGTCAGTTCCAAAGTTATTAACACTGCTTTAAGTTAGGTATTAAATTGAAAATTGAAGAAAATCCACTGACCAGTTGTGTCTTTCACACTCTCATGAAATGATGTTGCGGTACATGTCTTGCTTGAAATACTTCTAGGCAATTAGATTTGTTATCTGAAAACTGTTGTTCAGTGTTGGCAAAAAAACTCAAAAACCCTTCCATAACCACGAAATGTCTGAAGGCGAAAACTTGGAAGAATGGATTTTCTTTATTCGAAGCACTTATCAGGTGCAAAATGTCCAACAGTGAATATGAAATACATTAGCTCATATGCGCCAAGTGTGCGCCAAGGTGTGCAAGCAGCATTGACTACAAGTCAATTTCAAGTAAAACATCTTGCTATTTGGCCATAACATGAGGTTTGATCACAGAGAAGCAAGAGGAGAAGCAAGTGAAAAGTGAAGTTCTCCAGCGGCGTTGAAGCGTCCCCATTTGAACACTTTGAAGTGTTCAAATTAATCGAACTCCAAGGGAACTGTTTTCAGTGTTTCTTCCAATTTGATGTCGAAAATTGCATGCCCCTGACCTGTTGTTGGGCACGGAGTTGAAAAGGGTACAAGCAAGAAGCACTGAATTTCTGGAGTGAGAGGCCAACGGTGAGAATTATGATTTCTAGAAGGATTCATTCCATTGCGTTCTTTAGCAAATGAGACCTTGTTTGTATTCATTGGATGACGTGTTTCAATTTTCAGCTCAATCAAATGCCAGAGTAAAAAGTTATACCTTCTCAAACTTATGTACTGAAGAGAGCAACAAATGATTGAGTTCACCCTTTTGTGGTAAAACATTTACCAGAAAAGGGCGTATTCATTCATTCTCGGTAGGATTTGCACTGAACTTTGACAGACAGAATATAACTTTTGACTCAGACGTTCGATTGAGCTTAAAATTAAACTACATATTCAAATCAACATAGGCAAGGTCTCATTTGCAGAAGAACATAGTTGATTTGTTCATACTGGAAAATTATTATTTTCGTTAGCCTCCAAGTCCAGTGAAATTCAGTGGCTCTTGGTAAAAGGAAGAGAAAAAGAAGAAATGTGGGGTAACTGAAAGCAAAAGGTGATAGCTTTGAAAGCGAGCGAGCAAACGATCATAGATGTTCGGGAATTTCAAGATCAAAACGGACTGTCACATTCGAAAAATGCCTGATCTATGGAGAAAACCAGTCAAACACACTCTGAAGTAAACTAGCAAGTCAACTTTCGAGCTTTGCCCTCAAAGCATACGAGCCATTATTCCGTTTTGCACAAACTGGGTAAATGACCCCAAAGACCAAAATTGCGAATGCTTCACTTTCAGCTTTCAACATTTCGCAATTCCAGGCGGAATCTTGACAATTCCGTAACTGGCTCGCCCATTTTTCAACTGTAACGGTGTTTTGCTCCAAGTTTCGGTCCTGGGATTAAATGCATAAATATTAAAACTCTTGGGTGACACCTTGCTTGATTGCCCTCCAAACAAATAGGGAATCCCGTCATATCTAGAAAACTCTCCCCAGCCAATATTGTCCAGCATTGTCGGTCCCGGTCTCCAAGATCGTGTCGACCACGAAAAAATATTAAATTTCTTGTTCCCAACTAAGATGCTAATATCGTTGTTCTTGTCCGAAAACTTCTCACAAATCTCTATTTGTTGCTTGCTAATCATTGGAGCTTGGGGAATCCACACTTGTTCAGACCATTTGAGAACAAACGTATTGTCTGGTTCGTCTCCTCCAGCAATAAAGATGTGGTCCTTATCGATACCTATTCCGCAATGTCTGCTCATGACATGAGGCAATGAAGGTCCAGAAACCACGGATCTATTCTCATAAACCATAAAGGTTGCTGCACTATCTTTTCCACCAATTATGAGGACCCAAGATTCTCGAATTTGAGCCACCGCAGCGTAACTTAGCTCCGGAAGTTGAAGCGGGTTTAGTGTCCATTGATTTGCCTCCAAATCCAGTTGAACGGTTCCCATTACTGGGTCGAAATTTGGGTAATGTCCCATGGCATAACTGATTTGATTCCCAATAACAAATGCCGAGCCTTTGAATTGGCCACGAGGTAACTTTGCGGGATCAGGACATTGCTTCATGGTTTTCAAGTCAAGAACTTCCACATTATCAGTATAACCCATTCCTTGCAACACTCCTCCTATGAGCATGACTTGAGACCACTCTATGGAAAAAATAGAGAGTAAACCAGCTTTCAAGGAATTTATGGATTGGAAATACCTTCATCAACAAGCTCGTGAATTTCAATTTGAGTTTCATTGACTGTGGAACTGTCCTCTTGAATTGGCACATTCTCAAGGAGATGACATTTTCCTTGGTCAGCAAGGAATTGTGAGCAATGTTTAAAATTGGCGCATTTGATTCCACAAGTGATCAGTGAGCTAAAGAAAACTTTTGTTTGACATAAGATGGACCCATAAAGATGGCTAACAATCCGTCAAACCTTACCTCAGTGAACATGGAACTTCCTTAATCTTGAGTTTTTCAAAGTTTGAGGAACTAATCAATCGAGATCGAAATTTTAAAGGCTTGATTTTGGACTCGCTAAGGCTATGAATTGACTCCAAGCTCAAGCACCAAACCAACCATAAAAGCCTCATTTTCATGTGGAAGGGTCCGCACTTGGCATGACATTGACTCCTCTGTTTGATTTTGACGTTCATTTTTCATTTGTAAGGACCCATTTTTTTCTTTAAAAATAAGCGGTTACCAAAAAGAGAGGGCATCGCTTGACGAGTGAGTAATGGAGGGGAAATTTTTCACCCCAAAGATGGTTTTGAATTTGGTTCATGTGGTTTTTGGTCAACTCCGGTTCATTTTTCAGACGCCAACAAATGTACGTCCAAACTAGATTGAGAAATATTAATTTCTTCTGCTAGAATTCATCGGCCACTTGTGGTTGTACAAGGGATATCTAGATGAAAGGCAGACTGGGCTTGTTACTCGTTAAATAAACGATTTTTCGATTAGCGTAAAAATTGAAATGAAGATTTACCTCTTACGAGCAGATGTTATTTTACATTTTTTACTAGAACAAACTTTGTTCGAAGTTAAGATTTAATTAGATAAGTTATGTTGGGCGACCCTTGTATGAATAGAAAACAAGAATGACCAAAATGACAAATTTCTAGCATGACAATTGACCTTTTGCAGCCCGAACGTTTTCACACCGAAAATTGTCATTTTCTTTCCACATGGGTTCGCGAAATATTAATGAATGTGTGAGAGCAACATCTTCACCTTAGAAATGATGGAGTCAGTGATGGCATATGAATAAAAGCCAATTTCTGCCACCTGGCAGAAAATGGTGGCAGAAAAATGGCTTTTATTCATGCGAAAAAAGTGGCAGAAAGTGGCAAAAAATGGCAGATTTTTTTTTTCAAGAAACTCGTGTAAATCATTTGGTCTCGGCCTCGTGACCTCAGCAGAAAGAGTAGGTCATTGTTCTGAATACAATGCTATGATTTCTAACAAAAACTGCTTTATCTCACTCAATTGTGTTGTTCAAGGCTTAATGACTAAGTTAAAAAGCACCAATGTGGTTTGGTTTGTGAAATCTATCTCCTCGATTCGTTTTTGAATTTCCCTCGAAGTCAGGTTGGCCAAATGGAGCAATTTATTTTGTCTTAAATACAGGGATGGGCCCCTAAAGCCGGACTATTTTTAAAAGCTAATAATTCCGAAAGTACAAGTCCGATTGGGGGTTGCTTTGCTTACTTGGAATTGTTGAAATGTAAACATTCGATTGCAAGATACCAACTCATCGTCAGATCAATAAATAACATGGAAGAGACAAAAAGGTTTGCCATTATTGAAATGGCTCGCGCGGGCAACAAACCTGCCGCCATCATGAAGGCTCTTGGTTACCTAAAGTCAACTGTCTATGACGTGTACAACCGTTGGAAATGTGGAAAAGGGCCTGAAGGTTCGTCTCATGCATCAAGAAGTGACAAAATTCGCTGTCCCAGGTTCCTAGTCGGCTTGAAACGGAGCATCGGTACCTCCCCCACCACCCCCATGATTGTCTTTGCAAAGAAGAGAAATATGAGCCGAAGGACGATCAGCAAGGCTATAAAGAAGACCTAAAGTTAAAAAGCTTCAAGCTGTCCAAGCGCCACATCTTAAAGACGTCAATGAAGGAGACAAGGGTACAAAACGGGAGGAAGATTCTGAATGACATGAAGTCTAATGGAGGACAAATCATCTTTTTCAGCGATGAAAAGATGTGGACTGTGGACGAGTCTTTCAACAGCCAGAACGACAGGTTCATTACTAGTAAGAAGTCTGATGTTCCTCTCGTCCAGACAACCAAGTTTCCTGCCTCCATCATGACTCCTGCCGAGTCACTCGGTTATACTGATGCTCTTTAACGCGATTGGTTGTTAGCGAGTGATCTGTCCACCATTTGAGGGTCTTTTTGCTAATATTTTGCAACGCAGATCTTGTAGGAATTAGTAACGGTGCCTTCATGGCCAGACAATGGAGAGAATGTATGTGAGCTACAAGGAGCGGGAGAGAAAACTTGGTCTTTAATCATGAACTTTGGCTTCCCGCATGTTGTATGACGTCACAGACAGTCGGTGTTGGTCGGGCTTTCATAGATTTGAGTGCCAATCTTTGAGAAGGTCTCTAGATCAAACCAGTTCCGACAGAAGTGAAGAGTTTCAAAAAGAAACCTAACCAGGACCAGGCAACATCTTGAGAGTATTTATGGAAAACAACTATTTTTTGAAAAAAACGGGTTGGGTGTACTTTCCTGAAAACTATGAAAGAGTCAGAGATCCTTTAGAGTGGTTATTATTGCACCATTTTCTCGAATTCTTGTACATCACCGCAACTTTGACGAGTGAGAGAAATCTATGGAGATTCAACACTAATCCAAGGGTTCAACTTCCAACGGGAGGAGCTTTGACATTGGTCTTCGTAGTATTGTTCCATCGCATGTTCTGATCAGCACTTGTCTGATCCGTACATCCTCTCCATGGAATGTTTCTCGAATTGTAACACATTTCCATTCGCCTCGAGAAAATTTATCATCAATCAATATCATCAGATCTCCTTCTGATATTTCTCTCCCTTCGTGCTTCCACTTTCGCCTAGGATGTAGTTCTGGTAGAAATTCACACATAAACCTATTCCAAACAAGGCCAAGGATTTGGTTGAGAAAAGAAGCGATCATAGAGTGACAATTTCGCTTTCATTGGAGTGCACAAGGGATAAGTGAAATGATGTAAGGACGGGAATGAAGCACCAATCTTCCATTGTATCAGCGGTCTCGAATTCAGAATGTGCTTCAACTTCCACTACCGCCATTCTGAACTCTAAAGACATTATATCTGCTCTTCCAAAAACGGCATAAAATGCCCTTCATGCTTTCATGCCGATCATGCTTTGGTCACAATTTCGAAACATCCACCAAAATGACTTCCGGTTGGTAGACTATATATCCACTCAATACCGCCTGAACTTTTGTAGCCAGATGACGCTAATTTCTGTAAGTGATCAAAGTCTATGTTTTGGAACATCTTCACTAACTCAGCATTCGTTGATTTACAAGACGAATAATTATCTGATGCAAGTTTCCCTCTTCTCTAAAAGTAGTTCATGTCGTTCCAATTTTCAAGGGCGGAGATAAGTCACTCCCTAGTAATGATAGACCCATTTCTCTGACTTCCAATATTGCAGAGGTCTTTGAGAAGATCATGAAGTCCAAGCTTGTTGAGTATTTGGAAGCCCATGATAATATTCCACCTGGACAGCATGGGTTTCGAGGCCATTTAATTACTGTAACCCAACTGATTGACCATATATATTTGTTCTCAAAATTGATCTTTTTCTCATGATTACCTGCTGTCTTTTTCCGGTTTTTTTGGTGAAGCAAGGGAAAGAAGGAGAATACAAAACGGCATACAGCCGTACATAGGTGCCTATTTGTTTCGCATTGGAATTAAGATAATCAAGATAAGCAACAGACATATTGATATCAAAAGCATTTGTGAATAAGCGTCAGACATTCGCATAAAAAGCACAATTACTGTGTTTCAAGTGTTTTTGCGTTATAACATTAAAATCTTCCGGAATTCATCCGTTGATTTGCTCCTATTTACATTTTGGCTACATTATTTGGCGCAGATCTGCCAACGGTTTTCAACGGGTGGTCTCCGGATTCGATTATTTATTTGCGGGGTTCGAGTGATACAATCTTAAACCCATTATTGTGACAATCAGCTGAGTGGTTTAGACGAAGCGCCATTTTGGTCTCCTTTGTTCGATTGTTTAATATCATTACTGGATTAACGATGGCTACGGATGATACCAGTCGTCTACCTCTTGACCAAACAGTATTCTATCAACATAGTGATAGAGGTGGGGATGTCTCGTGGGAGGACTTCCAATCATTTCAAAATGAAATCAGAAGTGAAATGAAGGATCTAACAATCTTGGTAAGAGGAATTGCTATGAAGCTGGACTCAAACAAAGACGTTCCGCCACCTCAAATGGTAAAAATTTCAAAGGCAGCACTCATCAAGAGCTTGGGAGGACATTTGATGAATTTTCAAAAAACATCGCAAGTCTACGAACATTTTAGTTTGGAACCAGATTCATATGATGGGGAAAAACTTCTGCAACGCTTGAAAAATATTCAAGCAAGTGTATTACCCCTGTATGATAAGATTATCGGGTCCTCCACATCTGAAGAAAAATTGAAGTACGTTAAGGATAAAGAAGAAAAAGAACAATTGTTAATTAGATGATGAACAACGTGGATATGGATATTCAAAAGCGTCGAGAGGTCTTGCTTGGATGATCAAGATTGGAAGTTTGAAGATACGATTGAAGAGGAGCTTCGCGAATTAGAAGTATGTGTGGAAACACTTTTCTTGGCCTATAACCCAGATTCAGAGGAATTGCAGCGATTGTGGGATCAGGCATTTCCGGTTGGAAAGAACATTTCTACGATGGGGTCATCGGAGGTGAAAATAAAATGACACTCAAGTTGGAATATTTACTTAGATCACTCAATTCCTGGATCACTCACGGAACAAGGATTCAAAAAATCTTCAACACCTCATCGTAAGAAAACCTTGGACTTTCCAACCAAAACTCCTCATATAAATGAACTTCAGTCTGAGACAAACAGTAGAATTTCTCCGAACTTGACAAGGGAAGATCTTGCCCAAGTTTTAAGTTCAGTTCAACCATTAAGTAGGGAGTTCACACCAGCAGATATGAGACGGAAACCAGCAGTGCCTAAATTTTCTGGAAGAGAAGATTTTGACACTTGGATGGCAAGATTTGATACTTTGTTTCATAGAGATAATCGGATCGACAATACAGGAAAGCTTCTAGAATTACATGCGGCACTGGAAGGACAAGCGAAGAGTTTCTGTACATTGAGGATTTCATTGCGGGTAACTTCGACGGTTCATCGTATGAGACGGCACGGAAATTACTTGTGAAATCCTATGGCGGTCTAGCAAGAAGACGTGCTAAATATCACAAATTTTTTGATGAAATGAAACCTCAAAAGAATTACAACACTATTGAAATAAGAGGACTCTATTCCAAGATGGAAGGATTATTCAAGATGATTCTGGATGATGGGGATGAGAACACGTTAGTTTCTACGAGTAACGAGTTAACCCAGAAGGCTTTGAGCAAGTTAGGAATTTTTGTGAAAGACTACTCTGTATGGTGTCAACAGCAGGGATGGGCCATTCATCTTAAATCGATCAGAATGTGGCTTGAAACTTTTATGGACTCGAGCACTGCCGTTGAAGCTCTCAACCCGGTTACCGAGATGCAATCTTGTGGAAAAACACATTTTCTGCGTCATCAAAATCACGCTATCAATTGGATGTTCGATCTTCGAGTTCTTCTGGGTCTGAGACAGAGGACGGTTTTAGGCTCATGGGAGATTCAAAACGTCAGTGGACTTGTATCGTATGCAAAAAAACTGACTTTCATCCATTAAAATCTTGCGAAAAATTCCTCAAAGATTCAAAGATTCAACCCCAAGACCTCAGTCCCCAAGACCCCAAGACCCCAATTCAAAGATTTGAATTTCTGCGAGAAGGTCGAAATTGTATCAGATGCTTACGAAACTCTCATTCCGTGAAATATTGCAACGTCAACACGTTGCGAAACATGTGAAAATCCAGGACATCACACTTTAGTTCATCGAGATGATTTGGTTAAAAATGTAAAAAAAGAAGAATATGAGAGTTCGATCAAATTTGAGAGCGGAAATCATTGCATCGGATGACTCGTCTCAAGAATCTGATCATAAGACTTCCTTCAAGATCAACACAAATCTTTTGAACAACCCAAGTAGTGCTAAGATCACAAATATTGCTGTGGCAGTAGCGCCTGTACGAATCCATTATGATGGAAAATCAACGGTAGTAAATGCATTATTTGTCAAGGGGTGTAATAATTCAAACATTTCACAAGAACTTATGCAAGCCCTTGGGATGAATCCAAATGGACCTATGAAGGAAAGAACTATCATAAAACTTCGCACCAAAGCTATTCCTGTGAACTTCCAAGTTTCCTCAGTTGGCGGATTTAATGAATTAAAGAAATTTGGGATTGAAGAAGAAGTCACGTATGATATACAAGCGTTTGCGATCGAAAACGTTTGTCCCACGTTAAGACCGTTGGATTGGAAAGAAGTCATAAAAAGAGAGCCTCGTCTTCAAGATTTAATACTGGAACCAATTTTGGACGAGGAGGTTCAATTGGTAATTGGCACCGATTATCCAGGACTGTTGACACCCCTCGTGACGAAATTCTCTCTACAAGACATTCGATCTCCGACGGCGGCACTAAGCAGATTGGGCTGGGTGTTAATGGGTCCTAACACAGGGCGGACATACGCAAATTTTTGTTGGATGAGTTACAGCTGTTGAAGAGGTTGCAGGTGAAAACTTGATATTTCCGAAGATTATTACTTAAGTTGTGCCCAAACAAACAAGTGACTCTGACTTCAACCTAGGGATGGGTGACCGCGGCAATTTTGCCCTCGACTCCGACACCGACACCGCAAGGTTGACACCCACGCCGACACCGGCACCTGTGTTGAAGTTGCCAATCAACGTCGTGGTGTCGACACTGACACAGATAGCGTGTTCCTTATAATTAAGTCAAACAAAATGTGCCCTTTGGGACTGTAATATAGAGCACCAGTTTTGACTAGTGATGGACCGAAAGGGCGCATAACCGAAACCGAAAGTTTCGGCCGAAAGAGGGCTTAACCGAAACCGAAACCGAAACCGAAGCCGAAACCGAAAGCAGCTGGCTACAAAATTTCATAAATGCAAAATCCACCTTCAAACATTAAATTGCTATGTGTTTGGTGTTGGGTAGTCGCGAATTTAGAAAAACGGAAAACTTAAATTTCAGAGGTTTTTGGACTCAATTTTTTCCAATTTTGTTGTCAAACTCCATCTTTTATAGTGCATATCTGCTTTCGGTTTCGGTAAGCATAACCGAAACCGAAACCGAAATTTCGGCCGAAACTTCGGCCGTAATTTCGGCCGAAAAGCTTTCGGCCCAACACTAGTTTTGACATACCTACGCATTCTAAAGCCCATGATATCATTCCACCTGGGCAGCATGGGTTTCGAGCCCATTTTATTACTGTAACCCAACTGATTGACCATACATATTGAGCATATCATTGAAGGGCTTGAAAGTCACGAGTCAGTTGATGTAGTTTATCTTGACTTTGCCAAGGCCTTTGATAAGGTAGATCATGGTCTTTTGCTCAATCAACTCAAAGAGTTTGGGACCCAGGGTAAGGTCCTGAATTGGATTGGTAGTTTCATTAGAGAAAGGAAGCAAATAGTCAAGATTGAAGGATCATTTAGTGGCATGTGTCATGTTTGGTATGATGTCCAGTCAGGTGTTCCACAAGGTTCATTTTGGGCCCACTCCTGTTTATTCCCTTTATTGTTCCTCTCCAGATGTTTAGAGCAAAAGCCAGTATATCTTCATACAGGGATAGGCAGGTAAACCTTTTGTGATTAACCCGTTCATTTTGCTCAATTTTTTGGTGAAATATTTTTGGCCTAAATAATTCTAAAATATATTTTTTTTCTCAAAACAACCAAAATATCAGAAAACTTAAGAAAAAGTGGGGAAATACTATGAAAAAAAGTAATTCTGGACCCTAGTTGTATGTAAGTAATTCCAAACGGGATAGTTATCTGATGCTTACCCTTCATTTGGAGTTTAAGGATTGCCAAAAAGGGTGGAACTTTTTACGTAATTGATAAAACTTTGGATAATTTTTAAACCCTAAATTCCAATATGATTTATTGATGTTGGTGTCGTTATTGGTGTCAGTGTCGACACCGCGGTGTCGATGGGAAACTTCAACACTAGTGTCGGTGTAAGTTTCGAGTGTGAGGTCAAAATTGCCAGTGTCACCCATCCCTTCTTCCACGTTTTTGAAGTTTCATTGGTTAATCAGGCTGCGTCACAAATGTTGCCAAAGCTACCATGATCAAAAACTCTTCCAGTCTCTCCAAAACTTACAACGCAAAAATACTCGCAATGAGCAGTAATCATTCAGAGTATCTTTGCTTCTAAATCACGAATTCGGCTTTTAATTTGGGTTAGCATGGTTGAGTACATGACAAGCAAAAAACAGAGCAATGCATTAGCTTATATTGTGACTAAGAAAAGTCGCCACCCCAAAAACTAGAAACACTTAAAACAGATGTCACCTTAACGCCGATTTAAGGAACATTCGTCATCAACATTGAGTTTATTCACTTTGGGTTAGGAATTTGATTATGTTTTTAATACTGTTAATGAAGCTCAAAAGCTTCATTTTTTTCATTTCATGAACCTTTTCAGATGTTTCAATTTGTCAATGTTTTTGTTTGGTTGCTGATATTACACTCCCACTACAAGGAATGTTATTGGCTATTTTTGGATTTCATTTAATTTCCAATCCATTCCATCACGTGTTCGACTGTTGGCAATGGTATTTGAGTTCTGGTACCCAAGAGGAACCTATCAGAGACGTCATGAACCACCCATGAATTGTTCATGTTTGGCATATTTCGGACTAGGATATTTGTCGCCTCTTGCCTCAGTGCAGCTTCATAGATTGGAATGACAAATAAGTTGTCTCCAGTTTGGACCATGTTGCCATTATAAACTGCAAGCTCAGTTGTTTCAAATGAAGCCAAATTCTCCCATTTCAAAGTCGCCAGATCCATAAAGTAAGCCGAACGGGACACTGAATATGAATAGCCATGTAAGTGTAAAATCCCACCCACAATCAAAATTCCGTTTCTAGAGTCTGGTAAGGTTACCAATGCACTCAAAGGACCGCCAAGGCCATTACTTTTCGGAATTGGTTCATTTAGGTCTGTCCAAGTATCAGTGATCAATTCGTAAGTGTAGACCTTATTGGTGAGATAAGTCCCCCCATCTTTTACCCCACCCAGTACAAACACTTTGGAACCATTGTTCACCGCGACAGCACCAAAATTTTTTATTGGAGCAAGCATGTTCTTCATGAAGTGCCACTGGTTGTCGGATTCTTCATATACCTCAACCTCTCTCTGGTTTGAACCGGCTTTATCAGGTACATCACAACCACCTATGATAACAGGTTTGGCTTCAAGCAGGACCATTCTTCCTTGGTAATGCAGGACTTGCGGAGATGCAAATAGGGACCATTCTGTCGTTCCTGAAGGTGAAATTGACGTATTACAATTATTTTAAGATTTCAGGAGGGTGCAAAATATGTTTAAACTATATCCCACAAGTCAAAAAGTAGGGGAAAGAATTCCAATCAACACCAAAGTTGTATATCAGCCCGGATGTTAGATGCACTAATTCAAATGGCTCAAGCAAACCAAAGCATAGTATAAATAACGCTGCTTGAGTATAGTCTCTATACATCAGCTGACTTTCAAGCGCAGGTTATGTACAGAGACTATACTCGAGCAGAGTTATTTGAACTCTACTTCGGTATGCTTGAGCCATTTGAATTAGTGCATCTAACATTCGGGCTATCATTCCATTGGGTATTATGAGGCCGTTAGTCAGATTCATAGACAAAAGCTGCTCTAGAGGGTCCGAAGGGTTTCAAGGCTCTGCCCTTTGAAAGCTCATGCAAAGATAAGCACTTTTAAGGTATTTATTTAACTAGAAATTTTGTCACAAATTGTCAATTTCTATGAAGGATGCCGTCTTGTTTACTAGACAAAATACATTTTAGATTGCGTTTCTCATGACGTAATGAAAGTGCAAGGAATGAATAAACAAAAAAAAAGCATTTATCGATAGTCTAAGAGGAATTGCAACAATGAAAAACTAACCAAACTTCCAAAACCAACAATTCCTGTTGCCGGTGCAACCCAAAATCCCGTTTTTGTAACCAATGGTCATTTCCAGCCAGTCCAGAATTTCTGGTATAGGAATGGTCGGGTGGTTCATGTTGGAGAATGGATATGCTGTTCCAGCTAGTGGCAGACCAATGTAAATACCTACAGTGATATAAAATACTGATACAATCTTGTACATGAAATTCAAGTGATCCATATCCCCCTCGATTTTGATCTATTGGATTTCTGACGACTGGCCGTTTCCAGGTTAAAACACTACGCACAATAATCCGGTTCGTGATGAATTCGTAGGAGCCCATTTACTCTACTGTATTACCCTCCAAGCGATCAGTCGTCCGACATACGATAGTTCAAAAACCCGTGGATAATACTGATGTGTTTTGAGTTGGATTTTTGCCAGAGTTTTGCCATTTTGGTTTTCAGGGTCAGAAAGCGGACCACAACTAACCTTTTCAACAGGCAATAGACCTTATCTGCCATCAAATATGGCAGAACTGCCAACTCGAAATCGATTTCTTATAACTGGGGGTGCAGATTTCAGGCAAATAAGATTTTATGCCCAAAAACATGCTTATTTGCTAATTGCTAGCTTTTAAAGTTTATTTGTCATTTTTGTATTTATTTGCCATATTTGGGCAAATAAATACAAAATTAGTCGGTTTTTGGGCAATTGAATGCAAAATTTGTCGTTTTTTGGCTACATCAAAGAAAAGTTGCTTTTTTGGCAAAAGATAGGCAAAAGAAATTTTTGGCCAAAATAATTTATTTACAGGATTTATTGATTATTCAACAGAATCAAAATATTTTCTATTATATCCTCATACACTTGCATTCCATTTTATTGTTGGTAAAACATTTTCCGAATTTAGTGGCCAGTTTTGCTATGTTTCGGTAATTTTTCGTGTCTATTTGCCATTTTATTTGCCATTTCTTTGTTTCTTTGCCATTTTCTTTGCCATTTCTTTGTTTCTTTGCCATTTTATTTGCCATTTTGGACGCTTTTACTTGCCATTTTTGGGCCTAAAAGGCATGTTTTATTTGCCAGAAATCTGCACCCCTACTTATAACTATCGATGAAACTCGAAATCGAACTAGTTCGAGTGTTGCCAAATTGGTCCCTGTTTAGGTCTTTTCAAAAAGTTCAATGCAACCTGCCCTTTGTAACAGAGATAAACTTCCGAGTCAAAACTGGCAGCACTCTCAGTTCGAAACACATCACTAATGGATAACCCGAACAATGAGCCAAACATGATTGGGGATTGGATTGATTTGGGATTAGCCAAGGAAAACTTAGCACACGGAAGCCTCTGCTCAAGCGTTCAGTTCTGGATTTTTTAATAAATAGAATTCCAAAAGAATAAGACATTTAAGATGTCGTTTGTTTAATATTAACATGATTTCAGAAGATTTTTCTGACTGACCCAAAATACAAAAGACTGCTTTTGCCATGACTGAGACATCCAGGTCTATCTTGATCCTTGGATTAGCCTTCGAAGCTCAAAGAAAGTGTCAGTTCAATTGATTTTTGCATTTATTGTCCTGAAAGACAGTAAACTCGTATTTTGCTGGGATTTCGATCTCGAAGTTTTTCTACTTTTTATTCCATTAAGCAAGATTGTTTAAGCTTGTTTAAATTATATTAAACCCAAAGATATTTTTACCCATCTTAGTTACAGGTTTATAAGCCTGCATTTTTAAGGTTTGTTTTGCACTTGGAAAAGCTGATGAACACACGAGATGATCGTTTATATGGAGCATATCACAGGTTTGACTGCTTGCGTTAAAAATGTATCCACGGCAATTTTGGTTCTTTGAGGCACAAAAGGCAGCGCAAACTTGTTCTCCAGAGTCAACCCTAAAATATAGTCAGATACGATTGCGCTCAAAACGTAATCCAAATTAGAGCACTAAAATTACAAGAGAACACGCATGAGATCAATTCAAAAGGGGATCAGCTTATTTACAGGTTTATAAACCGTCGTCTAAAAGGTGCCCCATTTATGCCCCCCCGGGATAAACTCGATTTGTTTCCAAGGAATAAAGGGGAAAAAAGGAATTATCCTCCAAGGAATAAAGAGGAAAAACGAGATTTTCATCCATGAAGAAGTTCCAACTTACAGCAAATTTCCAAAGCTCAATGTAAAACTTTGGACGGAAAAAACCAGTACTGCTTCTAAATAGTTTGCAAGTAAACCCCTGACAGATATTGGTACAATGTCAATAAGTATGAATATCAGTAACTATCCTACTCCTCCCTACTCTTCCATAGTTA
>JAAGOF010000268.1:41269-57349 GCA_010645155.1 Tigriopus japonicus
GAAAGAAAACGCATTGAGAATGGTTTTCTTGGGGGGTATGTCGTAATCGTGATGTCAATGAAGGAAGTTATTCAAGGATCTACAACAGTGAGGATTAATCGGTGCTTAAGCCAGCCGGCTCTGGCCTGGTCAGCCAATCCAGCCAATTTGGTTTTGGCGCCAACTTTCAGGAATATGATTGAGAACGTCTGCTCTTGTATAAATAAAGCTCACTCTTACGATCATTAACCAGTCGAAGAGACAATATCAATCACGTACGTTGTACTTATTGAACTACTTAGTTAGAATTATCCTAGTCTTAGCCTGCATTATTCTTAGATCTTAGCAAGTAGGGGTAAATCACTACACGTTGAGAGCTTGTCCGCTTTTGTGGCTGTCTCTGATGCATCGGGATCGTCAAGGAAGTGTGTGGCCGAGATGCAGTTGTCGTATCTGTCTAAAGCACGGGTTGTTCGCGTCAGTATGTCCTTGATGGCGACCTTCCTCTCGTTTGAAATGGTGGAAAGATCCGAATCTTTCACTTCGTCGAAAAGCCGTGTAAGAGCCTTGACAGATTTGTGCACATGGAGGGAGTATCCCTTGGTAAACCGCTTGGCTTCGGCGAGAGAATCAAAATGGAACTCGTTGTCAGACATAATGCGAGATATTTCGATTTGAAGAGGTTATGAATGGGATCCCTTGTGCGTGTGGTTGGAATTAAGGTCCGGAAAGCCGATTGCGCCATATAATGGTCGAGGCTAGACTTTAAATAAGGTTGGACGAAGACATTAACGAAAACACGTACTTTATTCCAAGACGTAGGGAACCAGAATCTTCTAGAGTTTAACAGCTAGTGAAGATCATTGGAGAGTCATCACCGATATGATATACAGTAGAAGGAGAGAGACATTACACTCGGCATGTCCATTATTTTGTGGATAGTGTGGAAAAGATGGACGCCATTTCGTTCCCCAATCTTTGAGGAATGATTGAGTTGTTTGGGCTGCAAATTGTAATCCATTGTCCGATAGTAAGATGTTTGGGGCTCCCATTACCGAAAAACACTTTCTGAAAGACTTGAGACGAATTTGAAGCAGTTGAATATTTGATAACGAGTAGAGATCCGGACAAACTGTCACTAATTTCAAGATATTCATGATTCCCATAACTGAAACACGTGGCCATCTCAAAAGGTCTGGTTGGAATCTCTTCTTGAATTATTAGTGTGGACATTTTAGTTAGATGGACGATGAAACATGCATTCCCGACATGACTCAATCACGTTCTGGATGTCGGACGTAAAACCAAGCTCAAATACTGTACAATCTGGCGAGCACGTCGCTTGGTCTTTTCTAATCCTTGATGACTTGAATGGAGATTCTTCAGTACACTAGGTACAGCTTACGGTGGAACAACAATTTGAGAATTTCTCAAAATTAGTCCTTCATCTACTGAAAGTTCGTCTGCCATTTGCTTGAATAAGGAAGAGTGACCGAATTTGGCATTTTTAAGAAGAACTGACGACTTTAACAATTCATAATCTTGACTTTCTTGTGCTTGTTTACTTAATCCATCTAGAATGATATCATCTTCAGGAACAAACCTGGGAGTGAATAGCTTCAATTCGTTATTCTTCTTCTTCATTGTAGTCTTCGTGTGGGTCATGAGCAGGTGTGCGAGAAAGTGTATCTATGATTGCATGATCTTCACCCCGAATCCAACAAACAACGATATTGTACCCAATCGATCGAGAACGATAATTTTGAACTGTGGGATTTTCGATCTCTTGTAAGGTTTGATGCTTAAATATATTTTTAAGAGGTTCATGATCAGTTAACACCTCAAAACTAATTCCGGCTGTGGAGGTGTGGAACTTTCGGATTGCCCAGTAAATTGCAAGGGCCTCTAATTCGACCATTGCGTATCGTGACTTTAAAAATAATAAATATTGTGGCGTGCTCGCTCATGAGCACTGCGTTGCTCACTACCCTTCCCCCTGCTATGTATATATAGTCCGTTCTACATAGAATATAGTCAGTATTGAAGTACATCTACTCTACTCACTACACGTTGAGTGGCCTCGCGGCTACTCTTCGTGCTACATGGTGGCAGCGGTGTTTCCGTGGCGGGAGTAGGGAAGCGAGGCATGTGAGGTTATCATGCAGTACCGAAACCCCACGGAGAACAAACCAGTGGCCGGATCGATTGTGTGCGGGTGGATTCCCGGATCGATTGGCCGTGTTCGGGTGGATTCCCGGATCGATTGGCTGTGTTCGGGTGGATTCCCGGATCGATTGGCCGTGTTCGGGTGGATTCCCGGATCGATTGGCCGTGTTCGGGTGGATTTCCTGATCGATTGGCCGTGTTCGGGTGGATTCCCGGATCGATTGGACCGTGTTGGATCGGTGGGGCCTGCGAGTACCGTGTTGGATCGGTGGGGCCGTAAGAAGCCTAGATGAGATGGATCGTCGGTGAGGCCGTTTGAGTCACCGTGTTGGATCGTCGGTGAGGCCGTTTGAGTCACCGTGTTGGATCGTCGGTGAGGCCGTTTGAGTCAGAGATGGGTCGGTGGCCGTTTTTGTTTTGTTTGTGAGATCGTTGATCTGGGGGGGAAGGTGTGGCGTGCTCGCTCATGAGCACTGCGTTGCTCACTACCCTTCCCCCTGCTATGTATATATAGTCCGTTCTACATAGAATATAGTCAGTATCGAAGTACATCTACTCTACTCACTCCACGTTGAGTGGCCTTGCGGCTACTCTTCGTGCTACAATATTCTTTTAAATAAACGTGAATCACACGAGATTAATTTCCATTCTTTACGGGCAGCATCAGTCCACAAAACAGTTTTCGCTCCGGTCATGTGCATCCTTACAAGAACCACTGAATTTATCTGGCCTGAGAGGCTAACGAGAGGAATCATGATTTCCAGTAGGAACAGTTCAACTACTTTCTTATGCAAATGAGACCTTGCTTCTGTTGAGTAGACGACGTATAGTATTTCAATTTTCAGCTCACTCAAAGTTCAGTGGAAATCCTACCGAGAATAAATGAAAAACCCGGGAAATCCCAGATTTGTAACAACTTTTTTGTTGTGATACTGGCTCAGATATTATAGTTATGGGTTTTACCAAGAAGCACGGAAATCATGGAGTTGGATACTAGCCTACGCTGGGAGCCGTAAAATCAGATTTAGTTTTCAAATTTGAATATAAATCTTCCAAACGTATACATTTTCAAAGAAGAAATAGCAAACTCTCAACAATTTGTTCAAAGAATCATTGAAGTTGCCGTTTTGGTGCCATGAGAGACAGGTTCAAAGTTGCATTTTCAAATAGAATCTTAGATATCGGAGAACTTCACTTGGCATTGAATTTATAAATGGTGCGTCAACATCACAATTTTTTGGGTGGTTAATTTGTCCAAGTTGCTAAACTGTTTTTTAAACGGCAACCCTGTCCATGGAGCAACCGAGGAAAAAAGGGATTCAGTGTGGCCACTTGATAGGAATGTTGAACAAATTTCCGGAATTGAACATCGTAGATGGAAACAAAAAGCCCAGCCATTAATTAAAGACTTGAAATGATATATTGCTTTAAAACACACAGGACAATGTTCTTTTGCTTTTGAAAAGATACAGCTAGTTCAACATGATGATATGATATGTGTATTTTTTCAAAACGCTTTTTTTTACTTTACACTTCAGTCACAATGCATGCAAGATCACAACATCTCAAGTTCATAGATATCCCCAAATGCGACATACTACCAGGTCTTAAAAGACTACTTTTTGCTGAAGACACAGAATGTGGGGAAAATTGTTGAAGTTCCACTTTTCCAATTTCCAGCTTAGTATGTCCAAATTTACTTGCTCCACACATGAAAATCTTTGTTTGTATTGGGATAAATTACATGTTGCAGACATATAAACAAATTTCAAATTTGAGTTCTGATATTTCTTAGGGGTTTTAATTGGTTATTTATGCAATAAACACAATTGCTCTTAGCATGCAATTATTTGACATGTAAATGATAACAGTCCTTCTGCCAAACCCCTCGTTTGGAAATATGATACTGTCTTGAAATATCTTATCAAATCATTTTGAAGGTGGAAATAAGTTTGGTGGCTGTAAAAGCAGATGGCTATGAGTAATTAGTTTGGACATACTTGTTTTTCAGCAGTAACTGAATGCAGTACAACAACAAACTGTGACTTTTCCTTCAAAACAAAGCACCCATTTAGCTCAGTTTGTCATATCTGTGTATGTCTGTGCTTGAGTTCTGATTCACTGAGTTTGAAAAAAACGACTAAGTCCATCTCGGTACCGAATTTCAAATATCCGTCAATAGATGGACCTTCAAGGTTGGGAATCTAGGCGCTTCGCGCCTATATCTATGCCTCGACCCTGCCCGGTGCGTAGAATTCAAAGGCGAGCAACATTGACAATCTTTTTAACGACGTTCCTCAGTCTTAACCATCCACTCAGTCGGTGAAATAGTTCCCTCAGGAACGACTTCGTCGAGTCCGGTTGCAAAGTGGTGTGGAGGGACATAACTTCATTGTCCTCCTTTTCTGTCTCTGAAAGATCATTATTTAATATGGGCCGGAAGTCTTGGTGGCAAGGATTCACTCCGCGTTTTGACCACAGGAAGTCAGGTCCCCTGAGCCAACTTGACGGTATCAGAGATTGTGGATCTAATGGTCGAGATGCCATATTGGCCGGGTTTTTACTTGTTCCGATGTACTGCCATTGCTCTACAGGTGCAGTGGAGAGGATGAGTTCGACTCGCCTTGCCACGTATCTGCAGAACCTCTTATCCGTGTTCCTTAAGTATAGCCATGTACAATTGAACTATCTGAATAAAAGGTGATTTGGTCGGTTTTTCTGACAAGCTTTTCCACGGACACTCTTGCCGCATGGACTGCCTCGACTGCGGCGCAAAGTTCAAGTCTTGGAATTGAAGTTGCTGATCTTGGCGCCATGCCGCCACCTTAGAACTTCCCATTGGGAATGCCACACAAACCGAATACAGACATATACTTCCGAGTCAAAAATGGTAGCACTCCCAGTTCGAAGCACATCTCTAGTAGTGATGTGTTTCGAATCAAGAGTGCTGCCAGTTTTGACTTTGAAGCTTATCGTCATTAAAAAAGGCAGGTGGTATAGAACTTTCTGAGAAGACCTAAACAGGGAGCAATTTGGCAACACTCGAACTAGTTCGATTTCGAGTTCCATCCATAGTTAAAAAATGGATTTCGAGTTGGTAGTGCTGCCATATTTTATGGTAGATAAGGTCTATTGCCTGTTGATAGTTTAGTTGTGGTCAGATTTTTTACCCTAAAAAACAAAATGGCAAAACTCTGCCGAAAATCCAACTCGAAACACATCATCAGTAATCTCTAATCGTACTACGAATGTCCATGGTTGAACAGATTTTCAGGGATGAAAAAATTGTAATGGAAGTCCCAAAAAGGATGAGTTGGTCAACAAAATACCATATGCACCCACAAATGAAGTGAGTAATGGCCAAGATCCGACATCAGTGGTTTCATTTTAATGGATGAGTGTAATCGAACGAATTCAGCTGGGGATTCTGGGGGCCAAAATGGTTAGGGATGCGTCGGAGTCGAGACTCACCGTCCATAAAATTTAATCAAAATTCGTGAGCCCCACTCGTTTTTTTCATTTTGACAATCAATTCAAATAAGAATTTTTCCTCACGTAGCAAACTAAAACTATGAAATGTCCGAGCTTAGTTCTGACCCATCCCTAGTTATTTTGGCCCCAGAATCCCCAGCTGAATTCGTTCGATTACACTCATGAAACTCCCTCCGACGGATTTTGGCTATTACTCCCTCCCTTTGCAGATGCATAAATTGTAAAACCGGTAGTCTGATCGGGTCGTTAAAATGGTGATCTCTTTTTTTTGTATCAACTTAATTCCAATGTGACCGAAAAAGCTTGATCTTACCATAACTCTAATTTGACAAGTTATTGGGTCCCCTGGCTGTACTAGTAAAAGGTTCTGGTTGTGGTGGACTTTGATTCCGTCAGCAGTTTGTTTGAACATTTACACGTTTAAAGTTGTTGAAGACCCCAAGAATCACAAAAAAATAATTGTCTCTGAATCCCTCGTTGTTCCATCAATTTTTATGTTTAGTATCTTAATCTTCATGTTTGGAGAAAGCAATGAATGCCCGTCAGAGTCAACGACAACATAGTGATGTGTTTTTAGTTGGGTATTTAGTAGTGATGCGACCAAATAAAAAGTGACGCCGTTTTTACCTAGAGTTTATGTCTCTTCATTATCTGGCAGTTAGCCTTTCTTTTAGTATTTGATCTATAGATCAAACAAGGGCAAAATTGGCAACACATTGCTAAACTTGCGGATGCTACCAAAAACATTATTTGGTAGCATCCGTAATATTTAGCAAAGTGTACCATATTGACCCTTGATTAGGTTATTGGGTCAAAAAGCTCCCCAAAACCAAACTCTTCAAAAGGCAGGTAACATAAATTCCCCGACAAAAACTGGCAGTCAACTCAAAATACATCAGAACTAAGAAAGTGATTTGACCTTTTCAGAAAATCATTGGAAAGGAACGAATGGATCGAGCTGGCCGTGTTTTTGAATATACTTAATCAAGGATCAATAAACAACTGGATGCCTCGGCTACCGGTAAAAGCCATTTTTTGAATTCTGTGTTATGCAGAGAAAACTCTTATCAAACCAAGTGTTTGATTGGTAATGCAAAGCTCACATGCTTAATTTCAACTTGATTGACTGAAATTTTTGGCAGTTAGAGTAATTTGAAGCGTAGAGCATAGGGCGCTCTTCCGACCGAACATTTATTTGCACCTACAATCAATTTTTCTCTCGTTTCCGCGCGTATGTATTACGACTGTAGCAAATTTGGAAACCTTGTTTCTCGTGGATGGAGTAATGTACCAAGCTGAAATTTAGCAAACGACATCCTTATATGATTGTTTAATCATTCTTATCAAAACAAAGTCATTAACATGAATGGAATTCGATTTATAAAAAATCCACAGCTGAACGCCTGAGCGGCGGCTTCCATGTCTTACGCTTTCCTTGACTTGATCTACCTTGCTTGTATCTGTCAAGTCTGAAGTCAAAACAATCATAGTTAGTCGACAAGGAGACGACTGCGGTCAATTACTCCACCTCGTGTACTACTAACAGATAACAATCCAGTCTTATCATGGGTTTTTGGAATCGCGTTTTCCCTGGGTTTTCGTTTGTCGTTTTTGTTACTCTGGTCTTGTGTTTCCAAACCCGTTTGGCCTTTCTATATCTCTCACGGAGAGCTGATCATTCTCTCTCATTTGAGACTGGTAAAAAAAACTTTCAGGACCATGAGGACAGTTCTGTGGGTCTTGATTCTTCTTCGATTCAGAGTCAACGACTTGGCCGTTTGCATAAGAAATGTCAGCAAGTCAAACCTAAAGTGCTCTTGAGGAAGTTCCGGCCAAAATACCATTTGTTTCTGATGGAGCCTCAGACCGGTTTAGCATATTGTCACGTGCCAAAGGTGGCCAGCTCATTCTGGTTTTCAATTTTTTCACACATGATTTCCGAGATCCCAAACGATTTAAATCTCTACAATTTACACTCAACATTGCTGAAAGCATCCACCGATGTGGAGAGCTTACCAGAAAATGCTTTCAAAATGATCTTCGTCAGACACCCGCTGAAAAGATTGATTTCGGCTTATGTGGAAAAGTTTGTGGATATTCCAGACGAGACATTTGTGGCGGATTTGAAAAATTTCATTGCTCACCAGCGCAAAAATGATCCCGCGAATTCAGAGACAATAGAGATCAATTTTCCAGCCTTTGTCCGATTTGTTATTCACGAAGTCAATGAAGACGTTGTCAGCAATGGAACTCAGCATTGGATCCCGTATACAAGCTTATGCGAAATCTGTCGCAAAAGGTGAGATTTTTACTAAAGCTGAAATTCTTTTTCTGGCGGAAAGTCTGCCCTTTCCTATTTGCTTGACTTTTCTCATCTTGCATGGACTTTGTGATTATTATTAGAATTTTGTTCTGTAGAGTTGAACAACAGATATTGATTTTTTCAGGGACGCCTCTTGAAAAAAAGTATAGATAGAATTGGAGCTCTGAAGTATTGAGTGAAATCATGAGATGCGACCTCTTGCGAGCGCAGGCTTTCAGACCCAAGAAGCAAAATTTAACTACAATTCTGACGTTCTGGCAGGTTTTTTTAACTGGTACTTTTTGACAAAATTCGTGCCTAGTGTTGCGCGGGATAACTGAAGCTTGTGTTCAGGAAGAGCAAAGGAAGAAGCAGCTCAGTTACTGTTGAGGTCAATCTGAGATTGACCTTAAAACTACAGTCGATCTAATTCCAGGATCGATTTCATTGGTCACTTGGAAACCTTGGACGCAGACGCAGAACTCCTCTCTGAAATTTTCCCAACACTTAAGGACTTTGTTCCCACCAAGCATAACCTCATTGACGACAAATTAGAACATAACGCCGCTCTTCTAGACAACCTTGATCGGACTCGGGAATATTTGTCGCAATTGGACCAAGAAGCACGCCTAGATTTACTTGAGCTCTACAAAATGGATTGCCTGCTTTTTGGTTATGATTGCAACGAATTCATGCCTTGATCATGTTCCGTCTGATGATCAGACTAGAAATCTAACATGGAGGGTACTGTGAAGGCGCCCTATTTACATTAATGAGCAAAAAAGAGAAATAAAAAGATGGCACCCGTCAATTCCACAATTCTGCCACAGTTAATTAACAGGGTTTATTTTTTGCTGGCCACCCTGAGGATTCATTCATAATTTCCAGATTGGATCATCAGCAGGGCTGCATAAAAATGAATCAAAAAACGCAACAAAAATGCAACAAAATGCAAAATTTTGAGGAACATTAAGAATTAAATGAAAGAAAAGGGCACACACTTGACATATCCCAAAAAAGACAGTTGTTTCACATCGACGACTATTTGATGTTTAGTAATATTTTGCGTTTTAAGTCTGGAACGCGTGCACCTTGAACATAGAGCTTTTCACATGTTCATGCTTTTACTGAAGCACTATAGTATAGCAGTATAGTTTGTGCATTTCTTTCATTTTTGCCATCACATAAAAAATTCTTTGATTGGTACAATTCAACAAAATTACCAACAACACAATTGCAGAAACTAGTTGAACTTGCCCTCTAAATTGGCAAAATTTCAGGTTCAAATGTCAAAGAGAAAATTTAAAACTTTGAGGTGCGCACTTCATGATGCTCAACAATAGCTTCTCTTCCTTACAAACCCGGACTAAAAAATAAAATCAGGCAAACGAGAAACGAAATGAAACATAAAAGTGAAAAGTATCTTGTCTTGATCAATCAGATATGATAAAGGAGAGAAAATATAAGTGATCTTCAAGAAATTTGGAAAACACCAGATTTCGTCAAAAATGGAAATCAACAAGAAAATGCACTAAGTTTCGACAAAATAGTCAATAATGTCAAAAATGCAAATCAGCCAAAAAAAATTAAGGGCAAAAAATGAAAAAGATGAAAAAAACGTGCATTTTCATGAAATGTACAGCCCTGATGATCCGTGAAAAAAATCATCCCCTTGATTTGGTTCATGGTTGCCACGTGGCAATGAGCTATTTCAGGATTAAGAAATCCATTCAGTTTCCTCAACTCTGAACTTAATATTTGTTTGTGAGGTGGATTCAACATGTTAACGTATTGTCTCTTGCATTTTGATATCATATATTTTAAGATGTAATGACAAAAGTAAATAGACTCCAGCTAACACTTTGAGGGATGTTGTTGGTTTGAAAAGTTAAAACTTATTATATCATTACAAACATTGAATTTCGAGTTGTGGAAATTTGAAAAGGACTTTTTAACGCTGAAAATGGTCCCCATATCCTTAGATCCATTAGCAAGCCATTGCAAACGCAATACAATTTTTTCGCAATAGTGATACTTGGTAAATTCTCTTTTCAGTTTAATACCGGAAAAAGAGACATCACACGGCTCTTGAGTTGGCTTTCAAGTGTTAAGATATTAATTTAATCTAGAAGTCAATGATCACTGAACCGGTTGTTTGTGGAATACAGTAATAACTTGGATGTTCTTGTGCAGAGATCTTGTAAATCACAGAGGTCAAAAAGTCAAAAGATGGTCAAAGAAAGAGAAAGAGAGCAAGGGACAAGAAAAGCTGTAAACGGGTAACTGGGTGGGCGAAAAAATCATCATTTTTTTTGTTTTGAAAAGTTCAAAGACGACTCTGAAGATGATCAGATAAGTATGGATGGAGAAATGGAAACTCGTGTTAAGATCAAGAGAAAGGGTATGATCAAGGAATCTGAAACATTATTTTGACCACTCATAAACGTCCAATAACGAAATATGTAGCTTTTAGAAAAAAGTGTATCACATTCAAAGACACTCAATAATGGCAAAAATAAATCCATAAAAATAACGATTGATGCGGAAGCGAGAGAATTGAATGATTGAATGAATGATTAAGAATTGAAATTTATGTCATAGTTCTGTTTGCTTCTTGGATGATCCATTAAATCATTTCCACGCCCAGGTACTCTCGGGTTCGCTCGTAGACATAATACGAGATGGAAACAGCCGGAGCGACCTTGCAAAAGTTCGGGATAATGCCGCGATAGAGGCCTTTAATGCCCTCGGTACGAACCGTATAACGAAACAGGCCTATGGCATGGGTCTGCTCATAAGGCAAGTTCAAGTTGAGACCAGCTAGAACGACGAAAAGACATAGGAATGAACAGACACTTTCACTTTTGGGTGAATATCCACATCATACCTTGAGATTGTAACTTTGTTCTGACTAAGGCCAAAGGATAGGCCGCCACTTGACCGCAGCAACTACTAAACGTGCCAAAGGCCAGGAGAGACACTGCAGGGAAGGACGTGCCATCCATGTAATGTTCTGACAAATAATGACGCTTTAAAGTCTGCAAAGAAACAAAATCAAGCCTTATAAGGAGAATGTATCGTCAATTAGTTAAGGCTTATTTAAGTTGGCTCTTACTTCATACACAGCCAAGTCAATGCCTGCATAGGGAAGAATCCCCAATAGATTGGGAATATACCCTCGATAGAAACCTCGAATGCCTTCAATGCGGAAGAGTTGCCGTGCACAATCCGAAATCCCGTTGATTTCATTTGTTTTCCTCAAGGCCAAGCGCGTTTTCATAACCTAAAATGGACCAATTAAAAGTGAGTTTCAAACACTAAGATTCTTACAGATAAATTCGACGCATTGTTTTCTCCGCGATCTCAAAACCTAAGTGACTTCGGGTTTCGGATGAAATCACTCACAAATATCTACGCTACATGAACTCGTTCGAGGTCCTAACTCTCTTTCAAACATATGGTGTCTTCGTAATTGACTCATGGCGTGTTGATACTTATCAGTCGATTACATGTAACGACAAGAAACCAAAACTCATTTCCAGAAAGGAAAGTGAAACGAAATTCGTCTGGAAAATAATCAATCCTGCGTCCAACCATTTGGTAAATCATAAGAGCTCGGCAATCTAACAACTCCCATGTGGTCTAGTGATAAAAGTAATGATTAAAACCAAAGCAGGTGCCTGAAATAAAGCCTTCCATGAGAATGATTCAAGGTGCAACATCCAAATTTTGGAGCATCTCCCAATGAGCCCATAAAATTGGCTCTGAGAATGAGGTGTGCATTTTACCAAAGAAGAGATGAAATCTTGTTCGGGATCTCTTTGGGCAACAATAACGCCAATTTGCGAGTGACCCGAATACAACAATCTCACGGAGGCGTCGAGATCGACTAGGCCAAATTTAAATAAGCGTCTACTTTTAACCCTTTCAACGTGGATTCGGAACTCCCTCAATTACGCAGCAAAAATGAAACCTCAACAAAGCCAAATGCAAACGCCTTATCTTTAAGTCTAATGAGATTCGAACCGCGTGCAACCAAAGTTGTGCTTCGAGGGATTTTTAACACGGTGATGGAGATTTGTTGCGAAAGGATGCGATGAGAACCGATCAATATTCATGTTTGCTTTTGTGAGGCATGCTCTAGAAAGATCACCAAGTAAGCCAAGAAATGCACATGTGGATCGAGAGATGATCGTACATCACAAGATTCATATCCATCCATTCTTATGCACCCACCCACGCTCAAAGCGAGACAAAATGAAAGAAAGAAAAAACATCATCCTCAACATTCGGCATAAGATCCATCCTTCCATGTGTGGAATTGAGGAATGGCTTAACACGATCGCTAACTCATCACTCAACACTCATAGATCATGCCCAAAGTCGAAACCGATTCCTCTCTTTCCTTGAATCTGGCCTCAATCCGAATACAAAATTAGAAAACTCGTCCAATTAATAAACGGGTTTCTCCAACAACGAATCACACAGAATAGGTCAAATACTTGAAATCAAACACACTCACTTCAAGCGGATATATCACAGATTGGGACACGCCTCCTGCCAGAGAACCAGCCAGGAAACGCTCATAGAGCTTTAGTTCACGATCCTCATCATTACGAATGAGGCGCTTAATGAAGTCGTAGGCCGCGAATTTGAGCGCAGATTCTGGGGCGATTTTGATGACGTTGATGCCGTTGCCACGCCATAAACCCGTCACACCACCCTCTTTCACCATATAACGAAGGGTGTCGAGTATACGGAGCGATTTTCGACCTCCATGGACCTAAAAGACAAATAGAAAGAGTTATGGTTGAAACCACAGAAAAAAAAGATGAGTTGGACTTGCTTGGAGAAAAATTTTGAGCCTGTCCAAAGGAGCCGTGCAAGTTCTGGAAACCATGCCGGCCACACCTCCAGCCATAAGATGTCGCCACCACATTCCACTAATAATATCTTGGTCACTGAAATCATCGGGGACTCCAATGTCCTCACCAAAGTCCATGCACTGAAATGAAAATTCTTAGAATGTAACAACATCAACCGGCGGAATGAACACTTTTCCCTATTCTTCTCAGCCCCACGAGTTCAGTGGGGATCCATCGGGTTAATAACATGATTATGTTGATTATGATTAGTTAGTATTGGCACTGCCATTCCACCCACGCCGCTCATTTGCATTGAGAACATGACCTTGAGAACACACCCTACTTTTTGTGATTGTGTCACACTTGGAATATTGAATGTTAAGGAGTTGCCAAAGTAATAGATGTTTGACATAAGGAGAGATAGTTAAGTGAGAATAGAGATCTTTTCACCCACGTTAAAGTAGGGTTAGTCTACATGCATGCACCAATAGGAAATGGAAGTAGCTCGAAACAAAAATTGGTGCATCATGATTTGGTCTTTTTAAGAGAGGATGGATGATTGTTTTTCTTCCACTGGAGAGTAGATTAGCGATTCTAATGACAGGAAGGATACCTCAAAATAAGGGCCAAAATATCGGAGATTCCAATGATAGTCCGACATGCTAGCGCTAAAAAGAGCATCGTCCTGGTGAGAATCTCCTCGATTACTACTTTGTCCTTTTGACTCTTCCTCCTTCATTTTCTTTGCGTCCTTTTCGTCTTCGAAGTGCTAAAAATATTCAGATCTAAAACTTTCACACGAGTGTTACATTCATCATGCTTGTAAATTTTCGTTCTGTAACACATGCCTTGATACTTAAATTAACATATTTGGGATGTCAATCTTGGTCATTTGCAATTCTAAGATTTTAAACTTTGTCTATCTTCATTGTTTTTCAATGCACAAAACATCTGACATCAAAATTAGCATCCCTTACAATACGAATAAACAATGTTGTGTTGTACAGTTCAATCTCTTATTATGACTTACAGTGTTATGACGCCATTTTTGAATGAGTTCTTCCAATTCCGTGGAGGGATGAAACAGCAAGAAATCCCTCCATTCTTCGTAGCTGATCTCCATGGACTGATCGCGGTAGTTAATCCTAAAATTAGAATCAAATTGTTTCACACACCTTAAATTCCTCATTCAAAAATTTTATAGTCTTTAGCTAAATGTCTAAACGAGATTTGTTCCAGGAACTTGGTCGAAATAGCTCAAAAGGTTAAATCCCTGAGAGAGAAGACAGAGTAACTGACTGACTCTATCTCGGTACGTTGTATGGACTCAGTGTGTGTAGATAAATGTAATTGGCAATAAAAGGTCAAGGCTTTGTTTGCATAAGATGTGCAAGTAGGTGCTTCTTCGAACAGATTCCAATTCAGATCTTTTCTTCAAATTGCGGGTCCTGCGATTTTTGAGCATTGAACACTCACACATGTACGTAAATGCAAGAAGCTTCTCCGTGCTAAAAGTACAAACAGGGACACATGCGAGGAAGCATTCAAAACCTGATGTCATGTGAAAGATCTTCTGATTCATGGAACTCTCCTCTGCAACAGCTACAACCTAAAAGCCTCATCCCAACCACCCATTTGCTCAGTTCTTTCAAGATAGCCTATCTTGTTGAGCAACAACATTCCAAGTCGAATTCAATCATCCACTTAATCAATTCTGATTTACCTCCATCCACACAACATGGAATGGTTTCAAAACCACCCTCCCTTCACCAATCATATTTCATGCCTTGAAGTTGTGCATTGTGTACAACGTTTGATTAGAAAACTGGTTTGCCCAACACTCAAGGTTGGTTTTTATCTTCAAATTCTCAACGCCCGACCAGACACGAAGCTGAAAGCATTCGATAATTCCCCCATGACACATTCACAAGTCCAGATATGATTCTATGAAAAGTTCCTAGAACATGAGACATGCGCACGTCACGAATGTTTCCGTTCCATTACAAGATCTATCGTGACGACATCGGATGCGCCTTCTCTGGTCGAAGTTTTGATAACAGAGCTACTCGAACAATAACAGCATCATCCCCAAAAGACCAAGGAAGGAGTCCAAGCACTCGATTAGAAGCTGGACATGAACAATTGGGCAAACCATCACACATTTTCCTGCTTTAGCCCCCTCCAACCTGAGTGAACAAGCCTTGCTCCGATCTTTCTTCCTACATTCAAACGTAAAGCAACCGTATATGTGGTTAAGCGTTCCAAATCGACATAGGTTGTTGAATGGAGGAAGCAGGAATCCCTACCTGCGAAAGAGTTTTGGGGGTCTTCCAGTACGGTACATTTGGGTAGTGAGTGTGTGTAGATGGGTATATGTATCTTTGGTGTCCTGAAAGGGCCATGACGAACCCAAGCAACAACGGGTTCAGTTGGCTTTTTGAAGTAAGCGATGACTCAGAGTGTTCACAAGCAGCGAAGTTGAAAAAAGCGAGTGTGTTGGCTAATATTTTATTGGGCTATCGAGAAATTGAAATTGCCAGTAACATTGTTTCTTGCTCCCCCTTTAATATTTGTGTCCAAGGTCAGTGCTCTTTTTTTTATTCGGAGGCCATGATCACGTGTGGCATCGCTCTGCATCTTCGTTCGGGAATCGCGTCGACATTCAAAACTGCTTCAAATGGCAGTGGATGATGATGGTTCTTGAAGTGAGGAGAGAAACAGAGAGAGAGAGAGAGGAGGGAGAAAAAAAGAGAGAAATATTGTTTTCAAACAAACACGGCTCCGGCGATCTTTTAGTTAGCTCAATTCAATACAGTTCTGTGGTGGTAACTGACTGAGAAGTATTTATTCCGTATTTCTCAGGTACCTACGTACGTATGTACTCAAGACTTCTACTTCTCTCCACTTGATCCACGTGCATGCACGCGTATTGCAACCGCGTATTGCATGGATGGATGGATGGGAGGAAGGAAGGTGCCCAGAGGAAGACTGGGGAAAACGATCGTCTCTTGCAGGAACATTAAAGAGGCCATGAAATCGTGGAAAGAAGCAAAGTGAGAAAGCTGAAGCATCACTTTGAATCATCAAGCTTCTCCTCACCCCCGGACCACCAAAAAAACACACTCGGACTACTCGCGAACACTCCGCTTCCGCAGATCAAGAGGCACGGATAATGATGGTGGTAAAATGAAGGTGTGAGTAAGCGGGAGTCTCGGGAGGCTTCGTCTCTCACCCAGTGAGACTGATCGGGACGAAATTGAGGCGAAATCTAGGAAA
>JAAGOF010000268.1:57478-108569 GCA_010645155.1 Tigriopus japonicus
GTCAGGAGTTAATCCGTCAAGACAAGTGATCAAGTTTGGAAAACCGGAGCAATTCGAGGAAGTGACATTGTTTCGAGATTGCCCTGATCGCCTTCACCGTTATCATCGCTGACGGCCGATCTACCTCTGAGAGCATTGTATGCTTTCGTCTTTGAGCACTGGCTAGTAGATTTTGAAAAATAACATAGAAGACAGCCACCAAACAAAACTATTATCGCAAGAAAATCTTTCCGGTTGAGAGTGCATCGTCATCGGACAAAAAAAACTGACGGAGGTCTTTTGGTGTGTCTTTTCTTCAGAGAGTCCGGAAGGGTGGACAAAACACACTCAAGATCTAGCCAGACCAGTAGCACGATGACAACGAAATACGCATCTTTGGAATCCATCGTTCGCTATTTGTCGACATAAAAAAGTGTGCTGTTCTGGCAGAATCGGAGAGTTAGTGGCTACATTTCCAAAAGGTGTATTTGTGTATGTGTGTGGGATATCCAGAAAATTCAGATGGCATCTGTTGAATTCAAGTGAGCATCGCAGTCAACCCCCAGTTAACGTTCCCAAACGTGGTGTGGCCCTCGGAATGATCGCTCAACAAGCGACGCTTGTCACCACACGTAAATCGTGATTCCGCCAACGGGATCCCGTTGTCCATACATACTGGCAGCATATACATACAACTTTCCATTCAAGTTCTCGTTTTCGATTCTCTTGAAACCCATTCAAGCACAAATGTGAGATGGATGACGTCTGATTCGAATTAAATCCACATTAAATACCTCGACTCCGCCTTCACTCTCTTCCTCTGGAGACCGCAGCTCCTACCATAAATTTACGTGCGTACCAACTACCAACATTATGCTGCCACAACCAAACCCCAACCATCTTCGGTGGAGTGCAGAAATCTAAGTAAGACTTGTTCTCTTTCCTGCACTGCACTGTCCCCTTTGGATCCAACCAGGGGGGAGTGGAGCACTCCCAAATAGTCAAGACGACACGGTCTATCCACAACCGTTGCCGAACCCATGGACTTGTTGCAAAGTGGTGGTGCCAAATCAGTGCTGCAACAACTCGGTTCGTCCATGTGGAAGTGAAGCTGCCTCCTCGTTCTCCTTTGCATCTGTGTGCATGTGGTGGTGGACGTCGTCCACGTTTGGCAAGCCATCATCGTCCTCGTTCTCTAGATTGACTGGCACGCGGTCCGCGCCTTTGGCGCTTGCCTCAGATTGTTGGCCGCCAGAGACGAGGTCCTCCACGCGGCTGTGGCTGTGGCTTTGAAAACTCCCAATCTCCAGTAGGATCAGCTGACGGATGCTCCAGCTAGAAGGAATCATCATCATCGTTGTGGACAGGATTTCAGTGCAGAGATTTGGCCCCAACTCGACTTGAACGTGTCCATGAAGAGGACCATCGCCAACGACACCAAGATCAGCATCAGGTTCGTCGTCATCCAGGATTGGTAACAAACAAGTCAAAGACGACGACGACGAAAAAGAAGAAGTAGGAAGAGAAAAATCGACAACGAATTGAATGAAGAAGCAGGTGGTGACTCGATATCTTTGCCAGTTGAGTGTCGTTTCAGCGAAAAATCCGCCAACAAAAGTGTTCTTTCATCGCGTCTGAGTGCGAGTGGCTGGAAAGGCCGAGAGGACGACGACTTGTTTGCTGAATGTACAAATGATCTTTCTTGGATCGAGGATGTTTACCATATCAATGCAAAGTCCTTGAATTGACTCCGTGTTGGGGTTAGTACTACAAGTGCAGCAAGTTTCTGACTTGTCTTCTTCTTCATCATCATCTTCATCGGCATCAGTAGTGTAGTAGTGAGTGCTCTCTGAATCTCTCTGTGGCTCAGCCTCCTCTCCTCTCGCAACTGAGTTTGAGTCCTATCTTCCTTACTGCTGCTTTTAACACACCTTCTTTTTATGTACATGTTTTACTGCACAGTAAGCCCGGTGGAAGGGAAAGAGGGAAGGAGGAGAGCCTTTTGAAACCAGCCATTCCAACGTGTCATCAGTCAGCCTTAATCTCACTCACTACTTACTCCCTGACTCATAACAACCTTCATCAGTGCTAAAACTAGCTCACTGTCAACAGCAGAAACCGAACCGCTCTCGGACTTTTTTTGAGGAGGGGAGCATACTCGTCGACAACGACGACGACAAATGATATCAATTTAGCACGAAACTACTACTTGGTATATCTTTACTGACCCCCTTATCAAGTGCATCCTGCGTCTAGGAGACATTCACAAGTCTTCTCTGTGTAGTGAGTCTATTCGTCTTGCTCATCCACGAGTTGAAATATGTATTTGTCCCGTCTCTCAAAGACGACAAAGCAACAGTGATATTTCAGTGAGGGATCAACGAGATTCCCAGCTTTCTATCAAATCGACTTTCGGTCCAATTGAGCGTCAACTTGCTAAACAGGCCCGCGATCTTGTCTCGAAAAAAGATCATTTCTGTGGGACAGACAAGTGAGAACGATCAGGAATGAATTACTACTGACCGTGTGGTGATTGACAAGATAAAACTCGGCTCAGTCGAAAGGACAAATTGCAAATTCGGTCAAGATGAATTGGAATTGGGCTCATAAAGCGTCCAAGGACGTCCTTCCCGAAAAGGCCATATCTGCAGAGGCTCGTCTCATGGCCATTAAAAAGGTAAGCAAAAGCACGACTTCTTAGTGGCACTTCTTTGTACATTTCTACGTAGCTGGTGCAAGAATTGACCAACATTTTGTCCTAGTTTCTATGCTAAACTTCGCTCATTTTCTTTTTCTAGGCCGGAAAGATTTGGAAAAAAGGAGTGGAAGATTCACTGAAAACCGCGCCACATAAATACAAAAATGATACCCTTGACACCCGAAAACGAAGGACAGCCGAATTTGTCCTGGGCGAAACCATGGGCATGGCAGTTCAAGCATTGAAAGAGGAAAAAGTGGTAATGAATATACCACCTCCGGTCACGTCTCCATTGTGCACCATTTTGGAGAGGTTCGCCAATTTGGAGAAGACTATCGCTCACATGCTGACCACAAACGAATCTGAGATCACTGCCTTCATCTCATCGGACACGCCATTGTCGAAACTCTTGACCGATGATGTTCCTGCCGTGATCTCGGCCAAGAAAGATTTGGAGCAACTCATTAAGCGGAGAGCTCAGTGCAACAACAGTCTGGACAAAGAGATGAACAAGTTCAAAAAGATGTCCAACGAGGACGACATTGAAGATGAGCGTTTGCAACAACAAATGGAGACCAAGGAGAAGATCGCATTCGACTTGGAAAACTTGGAAAAGGAGGTGAACCAGGAGAATGATAAACTCACTTCCAGCCTCATGACCTTAGTGTCCCGAGAGAATCGTTATGCCGAGTCTGTTTTGGAACTCATGAAGCTCAAGAAAAGCTTCTACGAGAATGCCTTCAAGACATTAGAAGCGGAATTGCCCAACGTGCAAAAGATCCTTCAAGATACCAAGTTTCGGCCCGTGTTTGGAGAGCGTTTAGAGGATCACCTCGAGGCAACTGAAAGGGATATCGCCTTTCCGATATGTCTCGCCATTGATAAAATGCTGGAATCCGGTTTGAACGACGAGGGCCTCTTTCGTATCTCTCCCAAACAAGTTAAACTTGACAAGTTAAAAGCGTATCTGGATTCTCACGAACCAGTGGATGAGCTGCTTCTCGAAGGCGATGTCCATTTACAGGCAGGCCTTCTAAAGAGCTACTTGCGAGAACTACCCGTTCCACTTTTGGGCGGACGAGACGCCTATGATCGATGGATCCAAAGCAGCGTGATGAGGGATGAGCGGAAGAAAATCAAAGAGTTCCAAAGCATTTTAGACGAAGAGGTCTCCAAAAGCATTAAGAGAAATATTCAATATGTGATAAAGTTCTTGCAAGAGCTGTCCAAGAAGTCAAAGGCCACAAAAATGACCCCTAGGAATATCGCTATTGTTCTCGGGCCAAACTTGCTTTGGTCGGATCGGGGGTTCGAGACCGAGCAGAGCAACCTGGAGAATACCATTGCCATCGTGGCCACCATGATTGAATGCTACCACACGATATTTCCAGTGGATATCAGCTTCTCGCCGGAGGGCTTATGGTTGCCCCAGTCAAAATCCGCCTCGGAACCGGGAACTCCCGCGGGAACCGAGGGCCATCAACTACAAAAGTCAGCTTCTGCTTCGCCCGCTGTGACCAGAAACACCGTTCACCTGTCAACGCAAGCACCCGTTCCCGCACCTCGAACCAGCCTTTGCTTGGATAGTCCATCCCCCAACCACAAGCGCAAGGTGTCGATCCGATCAAAAATGATTAGTAAAATCAAGATGGGCGGCCCTGGATCGTCAAACGAGAAAATGGTCTCTTTGCCACCTCCGCCCAATCATCCACCTCCATCACTTCCTTATGGTATTCACGGGTCTCAGTCGAATCAGCAAACACCGCCACCCAAGGCACCCCGACCAACTTCCATTAGTCTTAACAAAGGCTCCGAAGAGACGAACAATCCTTTCGGCAGTGTGGCTTCGCTCTATCCGTCTTTGGTTGTCCATCCGAGTTCGCCCGATCATGTGATTCCCTCGGATGGGGCGATCGGGTGCTCCAATGAAGAAACTGTCAGGGAACCCAACCCCGTGCCTCATGAGAGGGCCTCAGTGACAAAGAATATTCCCCAAAAGTCTGAGGATAAGATTAAGCACAACGCAGTGACAACGACCGTGCTCGAGTCCCCCACAACGGTTCTCCAAGCTACTGCAACGACCACGAGCTCGGCGGCCATTCCGTCTTCGAATGGAGCTACGGCTCGTTAATGTGGTCTACAACGACCAACCAGAGCAGTTTTGTGATAATTTCGATATTTTGTAGCCACCAGTGCAAGACTAAAATGCCGTCATTCAAATGACATCGATATAAATGGAACTATTTTGGATTGATTTCGAAACAAAACAAATTTATTCAACCTAAATATGGCAGTGTTCTTGAGTATTCATTGATTATGAGTTGCTTGGAAGTTTCCAAACCCCTCCCGATAGCACATAGTGCTAAATTAGGATCATTAACGGCGCAGAAAGTGGATAAGTGTAGGAGGAAAACAGGTTGTCGGCAATGTGCACATTGCAAATATACTAGCAAATTAGGATTGAGACGTCTTGGTGATTGAATTTACGATATGATTGAGGGTAAAAAGATAAGCAAAGTATTTGACAAGATGGAATTTCTGTAATTTCCAAGTTCAAATAGGCACAGTTCACACAGTAGACGTTTAGCGTTTGATGTTTTTGAATGAAACTTCATTTCATTGACCCTGTTTTTAAGTCAAATAAGTTCTCCAAGTCCCTTTTATTTGAAAAATTCGCTTCTCACATGAACTTCATACAAACAATAAAGAAAAGTTTTGCATTGCAAAAGGTACCTACTTAAAACATCCAACAGTATCATTCAAAAATCGTTCTTTTCAGGCATTACCTAAATATATTGGTATAATCTTTGGAAAATCGGACTAATTACTGAGTTATCTCTTCCTAATAAGATAGATAAGAACGTTAGATCATTCTTTAAGAACACCCAATGCTACCAACGCATTAATATCTGAAATAAAACACGTGATCTCAACAAATAGAACCTACCAATATCACTTATCTTTGTCCTACCCGACAATATGAGGTTTTTTTTTTTCACAATTCTATCGTTCAGTTATTCGATGGCAATTGATTCCAGAGAGGAAGTATTTGTTACCCCTAAAACATGACTTGTTTGTTTTTAAATGCTTTGACTTTTACTGACTTAAAGACAAAAAGGCATATAAGTATGAACACTTGTCAAAAACTTAATATCCAAGACAATGTTGGAGCTGATGGTAAAAAATGTAATCTAAAAGCAACTGATTTCGTTCCCAATATTTTGCAATTCAAATCTCAATTCGAGACAGGTTTAATTAACAAACCACCACTGTAAAACTCTTCTACAAATCTACCAGAAAGACGAGTTCCCGACGATATCTTACCAAGTCATGGTCAACCAAATAAGTCTCATTCCAAGCAAAAAGCATCTAGCATGTTGCTAGTTTTCAGCTGTCAAACATTCAAGTTTTCAAAAGAATCTTTTTCAAGAAGGGACCATCTTAAAGTCTCAAAGACTCGTGAGCATTCAGGACTTATATCATACGGTTTCATTCAGTTAGAAGGGTTATGATTAGGGCTGAATATTTTAGGTTAACTTTTTGGGCAAATTATGACATAATTAGGTTGCCAAAAATTACGTTTTAGGTTTTTTTTAGGTTGTATAGATAACACCTTTTCAGAGGCTATTCAGACCAAATATAGCCTTTTATTAATTGCTCTACAGCAGTTTACTTTTTACAAGAGTAAAAGCAGTGGAGCAGAGACAGAGGCAGTGAAAACTTAATTTGGCAATGGTGGGAAAGTGGTAGAAATGGCAGTATAGAAAATTTTGTGGTAGAGAAATTTCTGAAGTGGCAGAATATGGCAAAAAGTGGAAGGGCAGGCAAAAAAATCGACCAAAAAACGATATCGAAAATTGTGGACCAAGAAAAAGAGATCAAAAAATTTTGACCTAAAAAACGAGATCTAAAATTTGAGCCCTAAAAAACGAGATGAAATGATTAAAAACGAGAAAAATTCGGCTCAAAGGTGACAGAATGTGGCGTTATGTGACTTCAAAAATGGCAGCGAGCGCATGTAATTGGCAGTATTTCAAACAAATTTTGGCAATGTCTGCCTGAAACCACCTGGTAACGCTGATTTGGCATGTTGATGGGATGAAAATCATTGTGGCTCCCACTCCTCTTCTCTCTTCCTTTGTTCTCGTGTTTTGTTTTTTTGAAGACACTGGGTTGAGGGACCTCATTGTGCAAATGACTTTAGGATAAGTAAAAAAAATAATATTAGGTTGAAAACTTAGTTTTAGGTAAAAATTGCCCTAAAAAGGCGAGAAAAAAGTAAATTTTTGACTGAAAACTTAATTTTAGGTAAAAATTGCCCGAATTAGGCGTTTTAGGTTAAAACCTAAGTTTTTATGTAAAACCTAAAATATTCAGCCCTAGTTATGATTATAGGCCTAGGAATTTGATGCAAAAACTTTAATTGGCATTTAGGACCCTTATTTGCTTTGCACTAATTTGAATTTTGAGCATTTACTTGCATTTAGAGATCTTATTTGCATTTTGTTTTGACTTTTGGAGACATTTTGGGCAAATGAGCAGAAGAACGTGATTTTTAAGAGTGGTTTAGGGATCAAATATGATTTTCAGAAATAAGTTTTGGAAATTTGATTTAAATTTGGATACCAAACAAGTGTTTTTCCCATTTCGTATAATTTAATTTGATTTTTCTGCTGCAAACTTCGGAAGATGTGGTATCTTGACAAACAAAGCCCCCTCTTCTTTGTGGAAGGATCTCAATATACGCACTCTAATAACTGAAGGATGTCAACAACGTTATATATTTTACGAATTATAGTCGATTTTACAAAATTAGAGTTCGAAAAATGGAAAGACTATAGCTTTGGAACTGAATAATGAACGAACTAAATTTGTGGATATTGTTTGCGCTCGGTTACAAGTCTCTTCTCTGTTTTAGAGTGTCATAAACAACAAACAATAAACATGGTGCTCAAGATACTAAAGATTGCATTTTTAGCCCAATACATCTTGAATTGACAACCCAGACCTTAAAAACCCAAAACAAAACATTAATTGCCCCTCTGAAACATGATTTTATTTGCATCTTGAAGAACATTTCAGTCATCTTTTATTTGCATTAAATTCCAAGGCCTAGTTATGAACTAGTTATGCCTAGTTATGATAATTATTGTTTCATGAGTGCTTCATGAGGAACAAGTTGACGAAAAATCCGTTCTCTCCATGCGAAATAATTAAATCACCGCCAAAGAAAAGGGTTGCTTGAAGAATTTGAAAGTTAAACTTAAAGTTGCTCAACAAGTGTGTGTTCGAAACTACGGGGAGGGGCAGAAGTATCCAGACAAAACTTGGATGACGTATATCTCCTAAAGCAAGAGGAATATTTTTATTTCCCGCGTTTTTCTGGTTTGACCAAAAACCGGTTTTGAATGTTTGTTAATTTTTTTTTTGTTTAAATCCGGAAATATGAAGCCCCAGGAACAAAAGCATAAAGTGATTGCTGAATTGCTCTCAGCCGGCAACGACGCCAGAGCCATCATCAAGTCAACCAAGTACCCCAGGGCCACCGTCTACAAGGTCGTGAAGAGGCTGCAGTCTGACCGGGGGACAGGCCACGCCCCCTACGGCCCACACAGGGCAAACAAGCGAACCCCCAGATTCTTGGCGGGCCTGAGGAGGTCCATTGAGGCCAACCCAGCTGTGTCCATATCGGCCCCCGCAGCCAGGCGGTCCGTGAGCCAGAGGACTGTGGCCAGGGCCGTCAAGGAGGACCTGAACTTGACCTCCTACGTCAGAGGCAGACGCCACCTTCTTACCAAGAAGATGAAGGCCACCAGGCTTGAGAGGGGCAAGAAGTTGCGCAGAATCAGCAAGGTCAATCCGAGGACAGTCAGACATTTCTCAGATGAGTCAATCTTCACAGTGGATGGCGCGTACAACCCCCAGAACAACCAATGGCTCGCCGAGAACAGAACCGTTGTGCCTCCCATCATGAAGACAAAGAATCCTGCCAAGATTATGGTTTTTGGCTTCATCAGCAGCGACGGGAAGGTGATGCCAGCCCATGTCTTCCCTCCCAAATTCAGGCTCAACGCCGCCGGGTACGTGGAGCTTCTAAGGAAGGTCGAGATGCCCTGGCTGGCAACCTCATACCCACCAGGAACCAAATTCATGTGGATCCAGGACTCTGCTCCGTGTCATGCGTCCTATGTTTCCATGAACTTTTTGAACAACAAATTTGATGTAGTGGCAAAGAAAGACGAGTGGCCTTCAAACAGCCCTGACCTCAACCCATGCGACATCTAGTTGTGGTCCGAGCTGAGGAGGAAGGTCAACAAGATGCCCCACAACAGCCTGGCGTCTCTGAAGTCATCGGTGAAGCGGAACATGGCCTCCTTCTCCATGGCCGAAGTCGCCAAAGCCTGCTCGGCCTTTGTCGGCCGCTTAAACGCCGTCATTAAGGCCAACGGTGACCATATTGAATAAAAATGTTCTTAATTGTTGTCCAAACTTTTTTTGTTTAATACATAATTGGCTAAAAATTGCTCTTGATGCTGTAAATTATGTTCAAAGTTTTGTCCGGATACTTCTGCCCCACTCTGTATATCATATTTTACAAAGAACAATGCCTAAAAGCTATAATTCTTAAATATTTCAAAAAAGACCAAATCAGAACCAGAACTTATTAGAATGGAGGCACCCGAGAATGCTCCAATCAAAAACCAAGGTGGACGCAAAGCTGTTGCGAGTATGAATGGGAATTTGAAGCATTAATAACTAGTTAGCCTATAAAGACTTCAGCTTTTTTGTGCTGTTGATTAATGACGATTTTGTATACCCTTTTCAGTTATCTTTTATTTCTTACTTTCCCAATTTATCCACACTCAACCAAAACCCTAACACATTGAATAGTTCTTGACCATTATCTTATCCATTGAAACCATTCTCATTACTATTCAAAAAAAAAGACAGGACATTTTTTTTGAAAGTTTAATTTAACGTACACTGAAGGACCTAGTAGGACCATCGTCCAAATATTTCCGATAGGCAATTTCATGTTCGGTATTTGAAAAGTTCTCTGTCTGTGGGTGTGGATTAACGTCTAAACGCTTCCAGGTGAAAGGGCGCGGGGAAGAATCGAACCCGGAACCACTAACACTTTAGGAGACTGCGCTAACCATGTCTTTCCCCTTTGTCTTTTGGTTTGTCTTATGCAAAGCAAAAAACAAAAAAAAAACTTGGCGATTCTAATGTTAGTTTTGCTCATAGATCATAAAAAGGCTTTATGAGATTTGTGGTTTATCCCCACCTGGTTGCATATTTTAAAATTTGATAGCTATTTAATCTCAGCGTTAAACTACATATGATGTTAAGAAATGGGAGAGTACAGCTGCTTCGGAAGTGTATTAACCAATTAATTAAAAAAAAACTACCAAGATTTAGAAGACTTGTCGTATTTGCATAATGATGAAAAGAGGGAAATGTACTCTTTCATTAGTTACATTTAGTGAATTTGGTCTGGACGTGATTAAAAGAGATAATCCTTGTTATGTATTCTCACTGTCAGACTTCAGAGGCCGTATTTTTTGACTTGACTAACCAAGAACATGTAAATTATCAATACCTGAGTGTCAAGGCTAATTCTTATTGGCACATTAGTCGATGAGATCAGTGATCCGTCCTTTTGTGGCTTCTTCTGCGACCATTCGTTAATCAAGGTCTTTGTTTATCCGGTATATACAAAATGTTCGTCACACAAAACACGAACAAACCATTACAACCAAAAACAAATTTCATTTTTGGCAAAAAGAGCCCCCTGCCATTAAAATTTAACCCAACCCTGAAGTTAGATTTTTTATTCACGAGAAACAAAACAAAAAGAAATTTGACGCCAAGATGACAAAAATCAGTTCCAAGATGATTGGAACGGAGACTCTCTGATAGGTCTGATAAAGGACCACGAAACTTCTGGATGCGTTTCCAACTCATTACCCTTTCATTTATAAATGGGAGTGACAAAACTGAAAACACATGCAAAATGCAGGCTCTTGAAGCTCAGGTTAAAAATCTTGCCACTTAAAAAAAAGAGTTTTTTTCTTTACGGGTCAATCAGCAAGTGAAAGAGTTTTCCTGAAAACTGGACGTCCTTGACTTTCATCTCATAACGCATTCTTTCAAAGTATAAAAGGACGAATAGCGGCCTTATTTCCAAACAATACGTTCCATTGACCAAACCTTAAACATTCTCAATGGGTACTCCACAAATCTACTTGGACCAATATTACACTCTACATTACCCTCCAGGTAAATGAGTCGACTCTAAAAAAACTCTTCTAGCCCGCAGTAATTTTAACTATCCTTTTGTTATTTTATCAATTTAAGGTACAAAACACACTGATGGAGCTTCTGAGGATGTGTTAGCAATTACCCACGAGCATTGGACTCAATATCCACCTGTGCATCCGTTCATCCAACATACATTTGGCTTGCTATTCTTCGTACTTTGGGTTATCTCTGTCACTGGCAATGGGTTGGTCATCTTCATTTTCCTCAAGTAAGTCTGGTCAGTTGTTGAGTGGATAAGTTGTGCTGAAAATTTAAGTTAAAAAAGAATTAGCCATCACCTCGAATATGCCTCACCTATTTGGGCCCCAATGAGTTCGGGAGGTTTGCAAAAGGTCGAGCAGGTCCAAAGATGTTTCACAAGGAATGCAAGAGCTCTCATATTGGGAGAGACTCCAAAAGTTAGGGCTCTACAGTATTCCGAGAGGATATGAAAGGTATCTGATACTATGTGTCTTCAAGAGCATTCATGGGTTCTATCCCAACCCAGGATTTGAGGCTAGCTGTAGCGATCGTCGAGGTTTTACGTGCGCTCTGAGAGCACCTCCAAATCCTAAGGAATCAAGGCTACTTCGAACAATGAAGTCCTCTTCTCTTCTTTATCGGGCTCCTTCATTATTCAACCTTTTGCCCTTTAGTCTTCGTCGGGAATATGTACATACATACATACATACATATTACATATATGTAAGAGCTGATCCTCTGACAGTATTTAAGGCAGGGTTAGATAAATTTTTGAATTCTATTCCTGATCAACCCACTATTCAAGGTTGTACAGATCTGCCAACAATAACTCGTTGGTAGACCAAATTCATTGTTTAAATTATTTTAGCTACGATTTATTTTTTCACGGAATTGCATTCCTTGAAGCAGTAGTAGAATGCAATCTCCAAGTATGAATTAACAAACGTAATCTAGTGGTGTATTTAAACGAGCAAGATTTTGACAAAGTTTACATCAAACTTTGAAAGTTTGTCAAAAAAGGCTCGTGCAATTGTGTCATAAAATAAAAGACTACGTTCATTTCATTCGCCAACCCAATAAAAAGGTCGAAAAATTTATCAAAAGAATTGGGAACAATTTGGTAGAAGAAATGTTCCCTTTTCCGAAACGTTGGAAAAGTAACTATATTTTACTCATTCTAAAATGATTCGCTTGTTATTGTTCACTCCATTGCTATTACTTGTTGTTTTGTGAGCTTGAACAATGGTGCGAAAGGTGCCATGTTGTAAATCGTATCATTTTCTGCACAAATGTTCCAAAGCCAAGTTCTCATTTCCCTTTTTACAATAAGCCGTCTAGAAAAAGATAGTGAAAATCCACAAGGAACATTAACAGCAAATGTAACATTTCTTCAATTTTAGGACTAAGACCCTTCGGACTCCATCGAATATGTTGGTGGTGGCCTTGGCCTTCTCTGACTTTGTCATGATATGGTCTCAAGCTCCGCCTTTATTCATCAATGTTTTCATGAGCAAACATTGGGCATTTGGACCACTCGCTTGCGAATTGTATGGCTTTTTGGGCGGTGTTTTTGGTGAGAGTTATAGAAGTCTTAAGCTCTAAATACCCTTCTCAAGCGAACACTTTGATTTGTGGTTTAATTTCAGGATGTGGGTCACTTTGGATGATTATTATGATTGGTTATGATCGATATAATGTCATTGTGAAAGGATTCAATGGAATTAAGATTACCCCGTGCATTGCTTTTCTCATGATCGTCTTTTCCTTTGCTTACTCAACAGCTTTATGTATTCTCCCTCTTCTCAAAGTTTGGGGGAGTTATAAGTTGGGTATGAGCGCAATTAACAAAATCAATTTGCGACAAATACCATAACCCCTACACTTCATTTTCAGAGGGTCTGTTGTTGACTTGTTCGTTCGACTATCTTACTGATGACTGGGTCAACAAAAGTTTCACCTTGTTCTTCTTTTTGGGTTGTTTTGGACTGCCCATGTGTTTCATTATCTTCTTCTACTCCCAAATTGTATATGCCGTGGTGGCTCATGAACGGGCCTTGAAGGCTCAAGCTAAGAAGATGAATGTGGAAAGTCTGCGATCAAACACAGTAAGCAATACTTTGAGGTCCAATTTAAACTTCAATTAACCTGTCTTTGATCATCAATAGGATGCCAATGCCGAGAGTGCAGAGGTGAGGATTGCCAAAGTAGCCATCACCAACATTTGTTTGTGGCTTCTGGCTTGGACGCCTTATGCCGCCATAGCCATGATTGGACAGTTTGGCGGTGCTCATTTTTTGACACCAGTTGTCACGCAACTCCCGTCATTTTTGGCTAAGACTGCTTCATGCTTCAATCCTATTGTTTATGCCGTTAGCCATCCTAAGTAAGTTGAAATTTTAGGTCACATATTAGCAGAGGTATTGAGGACACTACAGACATCACTGAGTTTTGTGGAGCATAGCTGAACATTTTGTAGTTGTTCAAAGTCTTTCTTTTTGAAAGCAAGTTGTTTATAGAGCAGGTAAGTACAACTTATGCATCAAGATTGTTTCTGGGAGTGATAATTGATCAAGTGTAAGCTGAGAACATTTTTTATTGTTTTGATCTTGACATTTAAACTGCACATGAATGTAATCAAACCTGACCTGACCTCATCACAAGGCACAAACCCTTAAATTATGCAAGGTTTTCATAAAATATTTCTCTTAGCTATGATATGAATTGTTAACTGTTGAGCAATCATCTAATCCAAATTCAACCCAATCACACACCACTGTACTCTCGTATTTTTTTAAACTCTGCTTTTACTACACTACCACACACACACACTTTAAGGAAACGTAAATTTACAACCTCAAAGCTAAAAGCTAGTACCAAAATTATTTTACAATATACTTTGAGTATATTCGCAAAAATATTTCTCTAGTAAGTGTTTGATTTGTGAAAGCTCATGACACAAATTATGCCAAACTATATTTTTTCAGGTATCGAGAAGCTTTGACCAAAGAGCTTCCTTGCCTCGGTATCAAGGAAGAATCTCCAAGTACTGAAAACAAGACTACGGCAGAGACCACTGGATAAGCTAGAAATCTTTCTCCATAGCATTCAAAGTTGTGAAATTTTCACTTTGGAAAGAAATGGTGTCCATAGGTATGAAACTGGGAGATTTTAAAGATGTGTGTGAAATCAGGTAAAAAATCTAAGTAGAGGAAGTTTGGTGGTGAAAATACTTATTCCTCAAAAAATCATATTTTTCCGTTAAGATTTGAACACTTTCAGTGATGAACATCGTTTCCAAAGAGATACTAATTTATCCATATTTTTGCTTTTCATAAACCTGTGGCAAGATAAACCTATCCAATTGTGCGAATAGCATGGGCATCTTGGAGGATGAGCTCCTTCATGTTTCCATTCAAAAATACTCTTAATCCAATATCTAAAAAAAATAGTCCCTTTTCTTTTAGAAAAAAGAGCTCTTGGAACCATTCATTTGATTGGTGTCAAGAACAATTCATTTTTCAATTGCAAAAATGACAAATGGAAATCTGTGTAAACATTGTAATCCTAAAATATGGGATGTAATTGTACACGTAATTTTTAATACATAGTTTTCTGTTTTCTCATTCCCTTTAATTACATACAACAATTAACTACATTATAACAAGAACATAAATAACTTGAACTTCTTACTTCAATATAAATATCAATTGCATTAAAGGACGTCTAATTCGGTTTTCACGCGAGAAAATCAAATATGCCTTTTTCTATTGCAGATTGTGCAAGGATCAGGACTTCGTTTCTGGAAGAAATATTTGCAAATTTAGCTCCGCACCACTTGTATTTCATTTGTTACCTTGAACTGACATGTACAATTGATGAAAAATATAATGTATTCCCCCTGTAATAAGAATAAAGGAAAAAATGATCTTTCAAAATGACTCGACCTTCTTTCAAATTTGCATGTAAGGAATCACGTAAACAAGTTTGAAGTACCAACGCAACGTATTCTACAAGAAGCACAAAACCTCATTAAGAAACAGATGTTTATTCATTCCCATTTTGAAGCCTTCAAATGAATAAATATTTCCTTTGAAACGAATGGAAATTTGAAAATAGGCAAACACAAAAACTATGAACTGAAAAAAGAATAACCACAGATCATATAATGACCCATTATATGGTCTGTGAGAATAACTGAAACAATTTTGTCAACTGATGATTTCATGTTCTTCTGTCATGTTCAATTTTAATTACCACCAAATGAAGTTAAGTTCCATGTTCTTGCAACTGATTAATTGTAATGTTGCAATTTTGATTTCCCATCAACAAAATTTTCTGACCAACGTGTCAAGTTTGGATTTTGGATTGTCCTAAAACATAATATCCGCTTGATCGCAAGGCGTGAAACCATTGGAAGTATCAAATACTGCCTAGGCATGGCTTCTTTGCCGATAAGAATCTAGTGACAAATTTAACGCACTTTCAACTAGATTGGAACGTTTTGGAAAAAATACGGTTGCTTGAAATGGGTGTTTCAATCAGACTGAAATATGTTCTATTTCATATTATTATGGGCAATTAGATTAAAATTTGTAAAAAAACATTAAAGAATGACGTGCCCTTGATCAACCAATACGGTGTGAAAGGCTAAATCACGTACACACAGATAAGATTGAAAATTAATATATTTCTAAATTTGCTGGGGCTTGTCTCCTCATTATGAAACAAGACCAAATGTAACCTCAACCTAGAACATAATTTACATTCCAATGGATTATTCCCACTTCTTTGGCTTCATAGGTGACTTTGAAATAATCGCATTCAATGCAGACAAACACATAAAAACTATTGAATTTTCTCTAGGAAGAGAAACAAGCACAGGCGCAAACAAAGTGATTTGGTTTCTAAGAATAACAAACATGGATTTTGATTCTTCTAAAATACTGATTTGGGCATACGTTCTATGCAATTTAAAGACTTGGACATGTTTTGTACCAAAAGGCGCAATATTTGTAGAAATAATAAATAAGGTTTTTATTGTAGCCTAAAGGTTGACATTGATTTGACAGAAATTTTGGTTTTGTTTTAGCCTACCAGAGCTAAATAAAAGCAGTATCAAATGGAAAAACTAAATACAAACATTGTACCATGTAAAATTTTTTGCCGCTAAATTCTATATCAAGAGCAAGAATTTTGTAGTTTTTTGTAAAAGTCATCTCCAAAAGTGGTCGAAATCAGAAACATTTGCTGTTGTCAACTGATTTTAACACACTTAAAAGCTAATAAAAAGACTCCTTGCTAGTAAGATATTTGGAATGCAATTAACTAAATGCACAGAGATTCGTCATTAAATGGCAGATTTCGTCAAATATCCAAAGAAAATGTTACAAAACATCCGATTCTTAATAGGTTAACATCTTATATGGGTTGGTTGCACACTTTTCATTAACATTACTTGGAATGGAATTCCCCTTCAAGTATATAACTCATGGATGTGCAAATCTTTGAACTAGCATTTGTTTTGTTCACCGAAAGCTCATTTGTTCTTTCACTAAGCGGCTTTTTCTATGATGATTTTTATTTCTTCATTTTCTTTCGGTTAACATCCCAAAAATACAGTGTTAAACCAAAACCATTCACTACAGAAGTATTGGCGTTTTGGGCTAACCTGGATTGGTTATCTGCCCAAGAAAGCATAATGAGCAGGGACAGGAAGTTTAGACAAATAAAGCTGTCAAATTAAATGAAAAAAGACGAATAAAATTGCCTGATTAGACGAAAAAAGACGAATAAAATCGACCAATTAAACAAAAAAAAGACGAATAAAAGTTCCCATAAGACAAAAAAACGAAAAAAAATACTTGTAAGAAGTAAAAAATCTAATCAATTTCCTACAAAGGCGAATGAAACTGGCTCATAAGAAAGAAGAAAAATTAAATGCCCGTACGGACTAAAAAAAGACGTTTAAAAGTGCTCCCACAGAATAGACGAAATGTATGTCCCTATTGATGGGGACCAATCTGTCTGCTTGTGCAAAAAGGGCGAAATCTAGAAAATTTAAAAAAGGAAGTGCCTAATGAGCAAGAATTAACCAGTAGTACACATGTCAAATTAAAACCAAGAGTTAAAAAATGCCTCTTTTAAGGGAACGTTTTCAGTAGAGCTCTCCTTAAAATCAGATTTGCAGATCCAATAATTGTTCTGATGGGCAGAAAGCTTTTTCAATCCAATAGTAATCTTTCCTTTCTGTGTCTGTGGAGTGACTAGTCAAGTACTGTACAAGTTAATTCATAAGTGTGGATTGTATTTTGTTTGCGCAAAACCGCAACTGACAATCAAATTATTACATTGGCCTGTAATTGGTGGGGTGAACTTTCTTCAAAGTTTTTATTTGCTTGGAAAATTGAAAAAAAAAACTGCCTAAAGAGCCTGAAATCCAAGAAAATCCAAATTTTTGGCAAATTAGACGAGAAAATACTAATAAAATTGCCCGATTAGACGAAAAAAGACGAATAATTTTATTGGTCTAAAGTTCCTGTCCCTAATAATGAGAATTGGGAGAAAAGTCGGGATTTTACCTGGTTATAGAATATCTAAATTGCATTTATTCAGGTTTTTCAAATTGATGAATTATTCTCCTTATTCACACACACACAAGCAATAACAGATCATGAATTGTAAAGCCTATTATTCACCTGGAACTTTTTTTGATCCATCACCAAAGATATGAAAAAACCTTGATTTATTTCAATTGGTTTATTTCAACTAGTCAATAGTAAAATTTTACTACATGAAGGAAAACAAAAGAAAAGAAAAACTTTCGCACTAGGTAAGTATGAACAAGACTAATTTGTCGAAAACAAAATGTCACGAAAAATGTGTCGACAATTCCAAATACCATTTCATAATCGCCGTGATTTATTCCAATCGAAATTGGAGGTCGTTTGACGCATCTAAATTCAAGCCAGCGAGTATAAAAGGTCTCCCAAAGGCTTGTTTGGTGACCACCTACTGAACAGATCCCAGAGAAAGGTGACCTTCACTATGGCCTCTCCTCTTATCTTTCTAGATGAGAATTACAATCTACACTATCCTCCAGGTAAGATTTCCTTACTAATTCTTTTCCTAGTTGATGGTAACCCAACTGACATTGAAACAGGTGCCAAACACACTGATGCTGCTTCGGATGATGTGATGGCAGTGACCCATGAGCATTGGACCCAATTTCCACCAGTTCATCCTTTCATTCAGCACTTTTTTGGCATCCTCTTCTTTGTTCTGTGGGTCATCTCAGTTTCGGGCAATGGCTTAGTCATCTTCATCTTTCTCAAGTAAGGCCCATTTTGAAAGCAATTTATTGAAGGACCATTGAGACTGAAGACCAACTTTCCAGGACAAAGAGTTTGCGGACCCCATCCAATATGTTGGTGGTGGCTTTGGCATTCTCAGATTTCATCATGATTTGCTCATTGGCTCCACCTCTGTTCATCAATGTTTTCATCAGCAAATATTGGGCGTTTGGGCCATTGGGTTGCGAATTGTATGGATTCTTGGGAGGCGTATTTGGTAGGTAATTTGTATGGTTTAAAGGGAACATGGCAAAAGTTGTACTCTAACTTTCTTCTTTTAGGTTGTGCTTCTTTGTGGTTGATTATCATGATTGGCTATGATCGATATAACGTCATTGTAAAAGGATTCAACGGCGTCAAAACCACCCCTTGCATTGCTTTTCTCATGATAATCTTTTCCCTTGGGTACTCGACAGCAGTTTGCCTCCCGCCACTTTTAAAAGTCTGGGGAAGCTACAAACTAGGTATGGACTATCTTGACTCTATCCTTTTGGACAAAACACACTAAGTTGTGCGTGAAAATAACTTTTGTAAGCATTAAAGACAATTTAAGTAAACTCAATTTTTAAGACATTTAGCGCATTGCAATTACTTATTGCACTTATAACTTAAAAAGTTAACGCACTTTTCAACTTAGATCAAGTACTCTGTCAACAAAAGATGTGGAGGTCATTTATGAAATTTGGGAAATTTTATTTGAAAAATTGCATTCTTAAAATGAGCACATTTTATCACTCAATGATTGCTTGTTTTAAATTCTGAACTTGATTAGAGGTCTGCATTATGGCTCTTAAAATTCATTCCAAAGCGCCCAGAAAATGATTGAGTTGGCCCTACAATTTTTTATTGAGTTTTGAAGGCCCATGACTTTTGATCTTGGCCTAAGATCTCGATTGAGTTTGGATTTGAACTGCATTTGGAAAATTAAAAATTTGGACTGTTGTGGTTGATTTTATGTACCAACCATGTCTCACAAGGTTTAAGCATATTTTTCACAATTTAATCTTTATCATTAATGAGTTGAAGTTAAGCCAGAACATTAACCTAGCAATACCTAATATTGATCTATTGTTACTTCGCAGAGGGTCTTTTGTTGACCTGTTCCTTTGATTACATTACCGATGATTGGGTCAACAAAAGTTTCACGTTGTTCTTCTTCATTGGTTGCTATGGGCTGCCCATGTGTTTCATCATCTACTTTTATTCTCAAATTGTATATGCCGTGGTGGCTCATGAACGGGCCTTGAAGGCTCAAGCTAAGAAGATGAATGTAGAGAGTCTGCGATCAAACACAGTAAGCAATACTTTGAGGTCCAATTTAAACTTCAATTAAACTGTCTTTGATCATCAATAGGATGCCAATGCAGAGAGTGCAGAGGTGAGGATTGCCAAAGTAGCCATCACCAACATTTGCTTGTGGCTTCTGGCTTGGACGCCTTATGCCGCCATAGCCATGATTGGACAGTTTGGCGGTGCTCACTTTTTGACACCAGTTGTCACGCAACTCCCGTCGTTCTTGGCCAAGACTGCTTCATGCTTCAATCCTATTGTTTATGCTGTTAGCCATCCTAAGTAAGTTAATTAAGCTTATTTGTTCATTCATATCTTTGATTGGTATGCTTGTCTTGGTAACTTTTGCTTTCGTGAGTTTTTTTCGTCTGAATAGTAATAATAATAATCTAAATCGTTTATTACAGATATCGAGAGGCCTTGACCAAGGAGCTTCCTTGCCTTGGCATCAATGAAGAATCCAAGACCGAGGACACAAAGACCACAGCAGTGTTCAGTGAATGATTTTGCTATACATTCATTCATTGACTTTTAAACAGTTGGTGTTTTTTTAATTGTCAAACCCCCTGATTTAGTATTAAGGCATAAAACAAATACAAATAATGTTCATTTGGATTTTTCCCACTTAAGTTTGGTGTTTCTACTTTGACTCAAGAATAAAAAAAACCATTCTGCTGATGAAAGATAGCTCTTGAAACCAAATAGTGTTGCGGATGGCCCAATAAGTAAAATCTATGCGCTTTTCCAACATGAAACATCTAGATTTTATGTCAAGAGGTTAAATCACGGGTTTTTATTATGGTGTTAAAGCCAGGTGTAAATGGATTTGCTGATGTCAAGTAAATTGTTCACCTCATTCACGTGTGATATTTTTAAATGGGCTTAATTTAAACCACTATCAAATTATAATATTTGGGTGTTCTGAAGTCACAAATTTTTCCTCTCTCAAGCTTTTATTATTAACCTTTTTATCAGCCATCATGCGTTCTTCCTCTTCCGCAAATAAATGTGGGTGAAAACCAGATTTCTTGTGTCATGGCAAATATCTTTTCTCATTAAAAAATCCCCTTTGCTTGGCGAGCTATTTTGGTTCACAACATCAAGAACGGGAGAAGTCCTTCGGCGGCCGATTTCTCGAAGGTTCATCAGGGGAAAATCGGCCAGCACAATTCTTAAAGTGCACTCGTCTAACTTGCCCTAAGAGAGCTTTATGTAGAGAAGAGAAGCGTTCACTACTTCATCAATGAATTCCTCGACTTCCAGACTGGACGCCTAGTCTCCTCGACAAGCTTCATGGCGAGTTTCAAAGCTCTTTTCCGCAGCCTCATCCAGGAGGAGGAGGAGGTACATAGTGCGTGTATGTGTTTTCTGCTTGTCCATCGTCCATGCATTGGGAAACTCAGAGGCCTGGCAACAGTCCCATTACCAAGGCCAAGGCACTCCCAAACTCTAGCATGATGTGATGAAGTCGCCGGCCGCCAAAGCCATCACAGCTTCATACCTTAGCCCTCCTTAGACTCAGAGGGGATACATAGATAGAACACGACTCTTTTGCTTTAACGTACTCCCATTCGACCTCTGTCAAGGCAATCCTACTCTATCCACACAGTGCCCGTTTGTGTGGGTACATCGCTCGTACGTACGCGAGAGCTGTGCATTTCTGCCTGCCAAGCAATCCTCGCGGGCGATCACGGCCAAGTCTGCTCGGCTTGAACTCTCCCAAGCTTTTTCTCCATAACAGTGATGGAAACGAACGAAATCTGGGGAAATTTTCACGATTTCAGTGCCAAAGGCCTCTAAAAGCTAAGGTAAGATCCGATTTGTTCACTTTAATCCGTACTGTCGGCGTCCTCGACAAATCTCGTGGGCCTTCCACCTCAAGTGTACCGGCTTTTCCACTCTGTTTGGTTGAGTGACCTTGTCCTTGTCCTTGAGTCCCAGCCGCGTGAGAAAGCAGCCAATCTGAGCGAAGTTCAAGGATAAAACAGCCAATAGCGAGGCCAACTCTCTCACACATTGAGTTTCATTGGGAAAGGCCTTGACAATGAACGACGTCGAGAAATTCGATCGGCCTCTTCATAGACTCGGATGTACATAGTAACTAGGAGAGCAATCATATTTTGCTCTCTTTGATTGCAACCTAGATTTCAATATTGGAATCGATTCAGATATCGCGTTTGGGAAAGGTGAAGGTCCTCATAAATCTTGTCCAAAGTGGTGGAATTTCTCCCGGGTTCTTTCTCTTCTTCATGGTCTCTCCATATCTTGGCGGGAAAATCTTCCAAGTCATCGGATCTCCGCCACATCTTTCTCCAGTTGACCTGTCTCACCCCACCGTGTCCCCCTGCTGCTCAGGCAACTCGACAACTTGGCGACCGTTAGAGAAAACCGAATTCTTTTAAGACGAAGCCTGACCAGGATCCAGTAAAATTAGATCCTTCCATTCCAGCCGTCTGATTGCCTTCAAAGTCAAGATCTCAGGCACAAAAATACACCCCCTCTCCTTCATAGCTCGCCCTTACGCCTACTCACTCACACACACAGAATAAGAACGAAGTAAAGATAAATGGCCATCTATCCACAAGTACGGGTCGTTGTGTTTTCAAGTCCCTGATGTCGTACTAGCACTAGCCAGGAGCAATTCAAGCCTTCATCTGAGCTCGCCAGACACTCTGTCTGAGACATTATGGAAGAACTTGTCGGATTGGAACAACTCAAATTGCCACAACTTGGCTGTTGTTGAGAGTTCGGTCGGTGTACGTGTCTCTCTCAGAAACGACATTGGATGAATCGGTTTGTGCTGAGTGAGTTGAGCTTGGAAGAAGTTTTTGGCTCGGCTTGTCCTTGGCCGTGACTTTGAGAGGCATTGTTCAAGTGGCAACATGGAAGATCATCAAATATCAATGACCTTTAGGCGCCATGTAAACAAGCGTTGGCTTACAGATGGACTCACTTGAAACAAGTGTTTTGTTGGAGTTCGAAACTTGATTAATTCGTTATTAGAAAGGTCTGCTTGGTATTTCGTTGTTTTTTTGAAATAATGAAGGGTTATTGAGGTCGTTGGCGTACATAGATTGATTGAGAATGTACATCTCATATTAGTTTGACAAACAACCTCGGGATATAGAGTTGAATTAGAAGACTTATCAATCAGTTATTGTGGGAAGTAGCTCATTTTGACTGGCATATTCATAACGAGAAAATATTGATAACAGTGATTGATATTAGAACAAAGGGTAGTATGTAGTACGTAAAACCTATTGTTTAGATTCGCCTACTTCAGTGCAGGGACTTTGGAACAAAAGACATATTTATCATATTATCAAATTATTTTGTTATTAAGTAGGTTCAATTCCCAGTCCTGTTTTTTTTTCAGGACACTTTCTGAAGTTTACTCGTATTGATATTAATATAAGACCCGTTATATAATATACGTAAGACCCGTTGTGATTTTCGTGTTAGAGAGCATTTTTGGACAAATAAATGTATTTTGTGATGGCTTGTTTCGTTTAACTTTGACAACAAACGAAATTGATTAATCAGTCGGATCAATATTTTTGCGCTTTTCCTTTCGCCTTAAAAGTCAGACTGAAAGTTTTAGTGTTGCCAAAATCTTTATATTTGTTCAAAAATTGAACTGCTGGCAAAAATTACTTCGGAGGTTAACTCATTTTCGCTCATGAACATTATGTAAACTTTACTTTGGATCTTCAATTTTAGAAAATACTTGGATGTTGGTTGTGTCATGTTAAGAATGACGCCAGGGCTCACATTAATACATTTTACGAAATAAGACAACAATAATCTTTAGAAAATATCCCTTAACTTTCCAATATTGAAGAAGACAATGTAGCCAAATGTTAAGGAGATTTTCAAGACGCTCAAATATGTTAAGGCAGCATGTCTATTGATTTGAAGGGAAGTTAAATAAACACATATGTTGTATGCATGACAATACTGTGAGAATAGCACATGTGTTATGTTCAAATTTATGTAAAGAACGCAAATTTTGTGATTCTTGAAAACAAAGTTAGGAAAATTAATATAAACTTAAAGGAGGAGACGTGGTGTGGTGGTAAGCGCAGTGTCCTGCAATGAGAGAGGTCCTAGGTTCGATTCTCTTCCCCGACCTCTCCCAGGGAAAATGTTAGACGCCACACCCACAGACTGAGAACCGTTCTGATACCGGAAAAGAGATTGCCTATCGAAAAAATTGGTTGATGTAATTGCTGGCTTAGCTGGCCAGGCGAGGATCAAACCTCCGACCTTAGCACCCACAATCCAAAAAAAGTAAAGAGTGAATTCCTGTAAATTTGAAGTTTCCCATATTAGCCCTGGCTTCTCGTAAAAACCTCTTAAATGTTTGATTCTTTATTTTGCCTAACTTTAGATTTAGATATTGCGAAAAATGTATACAGTGGATTCTATTGTTTCTCTATTATATCTAATCTATTACAATCTATATGAACGATATTGTCCGTCACCCCTAAAGTTATCGTTAAATCGGAGATCGTTAAACCGAGATTTCACTTTATTAGATAATGAAAAGTAAAAGTACAAAATGATTCGTGGTATTTCGCCCTTTTTTAGCTTATATTGAAACAACTTCATATAGAATCTTTCTCATTATAAACGTGATTAACTTTACCATACTCAGCCACTGACCTTCCACTATCTTAGGCGCTTATGCCTTCGGTGAAATTGACATTTGTTTTGGAGCCGGCTAAATTTGCTTGTTTTGGACATCCTTGTTATCAAATCCCGGAAATTAAACGAAACGTTTTTGGAGTATTAATGTCAAGTAGAAACAATGACTTCATTTCAACACCGCGAAAACGTAAAGGAAACGTAAAGGAAAGAATAGTTAAGTTCGATTTGTTTTTCTTCATATGTACTTCTGAATTTCACTTTATTGCAGATGCTCAATTCTTAAGTTCAAATGCACGCAAAACATTTTATACTCATTGGATTTCACAAGTAGTTTTATCTGATTTCTTTGGTGCTTATTTTAATTTTAGCAAAAATGCTTGGATGCAAACTGCGTTCCTAACATTTCAAACTTTAAAAAATATCTTTTCAATGGATAGTTTCTTAAACTCATTTCACTCCTAACTTCAGATTATGTAATCAAATACTGATATAGAGCCGGCATCAAATTTGTACTTTCTTGATCCTCAAGGCTATTTATCATTCTCAAATAGGTAAAGGATTGCTTTGTTGGTTCCAAAGATAGAGTGATTATCAGTACACATTATTATTGTTTTTGCTTAAATACATCAAGTGTTTATTTGTTAGTAAAGGTGTGTACGAAGGCTCAAAACATGTGTATTCTTTTTCTAACTTTGCACTTCTTGTCTTTCGTCTCATTTTTGATGTGTTTTGCGATTCTGATGCATGATTGTGTTTAATGAACAGAGGTGTCTCCCCACCAAAAAATTATCAACTCATGGCAGTTGCTTAGTTTCAAATGCTAATGACAATCCCAAAGCAATTATACTCTAAATGTTCGTAGCTCAACCGCATGAAATTGTTCCTGTCGAAATTTTCGAAAAGAAAATAATTACCCATTATTCAGTGTTTGATACGAATATCATGATGAACAATTAATTCCAAAAGCGACATGGTAGGCCAAAACTAGGGTTACTTTAGCGTTATATTTCCCCGGTCCAACCGATTTCAGCCCAACAATTTCCTCCTATGCCTGTTATTCATGAAATTCAATCCTCAAACACGAGAACTAACAGCGTTGTAAGGCGAAAACTCGACGACGTTTTTGCTGCTAACCAAGATAATAGCCTCTGGCCAGCTCCAAAGACTTGAAATATGATTTCAAGTGTCTCGAAGGAAGGCCTAAAACAATGCCCATGAATGCATGCAGGTAAATTTGGGTTCTGTTGGCCAACTCACTCGTGGCTCCTCCAGTTGTTGTACTCTACTACTTCGCTCATTTGTTGAGCAGTGAGTCGTTTGAGTTGGTAGACAGCGTGGCTCCAGAACTTTGGGTATCTCCTCCCTTTTGCCTTGCACAACTCAACCCATCAGGGCTAAATTTGAGCAAGTTATCTCACACATCGTCGTGGGCCATCTTTTTTTTGCCTTTCGGCCCAACAACTCTCTATTCGCAATCACTGAGATGAGATGACTACGGACGACTCTTGCAATGAACCTACACCCGATCTATTAGCACATGTGTGTGAGTCCTCGTCAATGGATGGAATTGAACCCCGGATCCTGAGTGTGAGTAGGCCATCCGGCTAAGGCATCTTTGAGCACGCACCATTGCAACAACTTCAAATCAGGCTTGAAATGAAACTCGAGAGCAAACTAGGCCAACCCAAGACGCGTATGTAGCAACTTCTTGCCCTTATTTGATTTTGCTGAATCTAGTTCCAAAGATGCCCTTTTCTAGATATGTCATAAGCGGAATGATAGTTTTCCGTTTGTCGCTTTGAAATGTGCAGGTGCGGTATGATATTAATCGGGAGCTGATTATCATATTCTAAAAATCGCACCTGTTCTCGAAAGGTCCTCCGAAACAGCCAGTCATCCCCCAATCACTTAGCCTCTAATTAAAGGGCAATAATACATTCGAGAACAGAACGTTTTCTTCCGCTCAGATACGATTATGGCTTGTTGTATGTCCTTTCAGCCAAGGCTTTCTCGTTCGTTTCATCCCCCTTCCCGATCGATATCAACCCTGAAGGCAAGCAACCTAGCTCTTGTTCCCTTCGTTCCCCTTCCAACAACTCCCAAGTTCTGCCAATCCCCCTCTCTCTCTCTTTCTTTCTCTCCCTCTCTTTCCCCTCTTTCACTGTCAACGTTTCCAAAGTTCCTTGACAGCCTCCCTTTTGGCCACGTCTTTGAGGGTAGAAGTTAGGCTACTGCGTAGTTTTCCCTCACCCTCCTATGATCACATTTATTTGGCCCGTTTGCCAAAGGAAAGACAGACTTGCAGGCTGCAGGGGTGCACAAAGCACACAATGTACAATGTACCCTCCTCCCCCCTCTCCCCAAGTATCCACATCCACTTCCACTTCTACTTCCACCTTGCGCCCCCTTTACTCTTTCCCTCCCTTTTATCGGGGCATAACGAAAGGACTTTGCGAAGCGTCCCTGGGGAAACATAAGTTGCCAGCAAGGGCGTTTGGAGGTGAATAAACCTTGCCAGTTCTTCCACGAGGCTTTTAAATAATGTCCGACGTGATGATAATTTCCTCTTCTTAACGAATTCGAACACCAAGCCCCTTTTCCATTGGTTCAGTTTTCCCTGAGCAGAGGAGCAAAAACTACCCTCTCCTCCCTGCCGGTCGAGATGGATCGGATACTTGGCATTGGAGAAAGCCGTTTCAAGATCAATACTTCCCCAACTGCGTTTTTACCCTCCGCCTTCGTCGATCCACCCTGCACTTGTGTTTGCTGGGTGATGGCTCTTTACACAGAGGGAAATGACCTCGCCTTACTGTTGGCGAGGGTTCTTTTGAAGGTAACAACTTCTGGCCTCCTTACTGCGTTGTTTCTCCTCTTTCGTTTTTGTATACCACGTCCGTTCAAAGGGGAGGGAAAAAAGAGCTTTCTCGATCCGGCACGTTGAGCAAAACATAGGCTTCCACCGATTCGCCTTATTTAGCCTTGAATGTCATTTTTCCCCTGGAAAGAGTTGGATTCATTAGTATTGTGACTATATGGCTGATTGGCCCCTTCGGGTAATGGATGATTCTTGCATTTTCCAGTCCAAGAGACAGAGAGCCTCGGAATCGACTTATTAGGTAGGGATTATTGGAACATTGGAACAACTGCTCCAGAAGCATTGAGCATGGGTAGGGTGAATACTGATCTGTTCTTCCTTTTTGCCTGATTTAATTAAGGGCTAACGACATTTTGTTCCAATGAATGAGAGACAGAGAAAAGAGATTGTGCTCTTTGTCACAAAGAGCTCTGCCAAATAATCGGGAAGGTTGTCTGAAAGTCAGGCCAATGCAAGTCTTGTTACTTGGCGTGGAATGATTTCCCGTTTTGACAGAGGTCTTTGCTCTCATTTTCTTGAGCTTTTGCAGTTCATCTTACTCCTAAAGGTCTGACAAGAGGATGACGTTGGCGATGATTCTCATCCCTAACGTTTGCCAAGTTTCGTTCGCAGATCTTTGCGAGCTTCAACGCGGCAAAGGTGTCGCCCGTGGACGGCAAATCTTTCATCCTCCTTCGTTCCTCCCTCCCTCTTGCTCTCTCTACTCGTTCCTATGATCGACAACAGGGTGCAAGGAACTTTGGTCCTCAAGACAATGACCTCTAGGCGAGCCAAGCGAGGTCCGGCTGGATCAGGCCACTCGAGGCTGTTTTGAGGCCATTCCCCTCCTCGTTCGTACCGGAACAGGAAGAGACAAGGAACAGCCGTCGTGAAGGGAGAGCAAAAAGGAACAAGGAATGGCAAATGATCCCCCCTCTTGCGCTCTCTTGGCTGCCTTTAAACACACTCACTCATATCCAGAGTGGAGCCAGAAAGGCTGGTACTTGAGGAGAGAAAGCCCGGGTACAATGACTCCTCTATTCGTTGCTTTGAGTTGATTTCACATCAGAGGTGAATGGCGTCGTTCCACGTCCATCCATGTTCCAGACGACGAACACGACGTCCTCGACGACCACGGGGGTGTCGTTTTTCCTCAATTCACTGAAGGACAAGATTGGGAAAGGCTTAGCTATTTCTCTTTTCGGAACATGAATTGCACGCATGAGGTTAAATGTGTTCCTCGAAAACGATTGCAATTTCGATCTGAGCATTATTAGATTTAGACCCAATACCGGGGAAGACGTCGGGCTTTTTCTTTCATCATGGCATTTACGGTATGACTATGGCAGGCAAACAAGGGTTTACAGGGTCATCCGTATTTAGTGTCCCATGCCAAATATTAAAATACTGCACTCGAAGCGCAATAATGGCACAAAAATATTGAAGAAATACAAGCAAGTTAAAGAAAACATCTTTAGGTATACTCGTACCTAGTCTTGCTGAAATTGACTGACTTGCTATAAAACTATAATTTTATATTCAAGAACGACTCCTCCATCCAAATTACGCACGCTCTATTCCGAAAATATTCCTTGCTTGAATGGACCGCCCATTGCAAAGCCTAAAAGTTTAGACGAAATAAACAAAGTCTTAGGCAAACACCTGTACTTCTGTTATTTTTACCAAAAAGTGGCTTTGGCATCTAGTTTTGTCATAAATTGCTGCAAAAAATATCTAGGGGAACCTTGATTATGGACTACCCTGTAAACAAGTTTCCAGTTGCGTTAATTATGTTCCTGGCAACTTGGTGTCCTCTCTCGAGGGGCAAATGGCTTCTCCAGAGGGGGTTGCTTTCTTGGGCATGAAAAGGGTGGGAAATGAGCAAAGCACAAATGGGGCGAGGGTTGAAAGGATAGCCGGAGACTTGGAGATAAGGAATGCAATCTAAACGCACGCAGAGAGAAGGGGATGGTGGCCCGAAAGTGGCTTTCAGGCCATATCTTAATGGAACTATCCAGCATATCGAGATCAACATGACTTTAACGAAGAAAGTATTTGTTTGGGTTATCTCTTTCATTCAGGTTTTTATGAATAAATCGAACCGATGCCCGTTCATCTGTACCCAACATAAGCTCACAGTTATCCTACTAATTGAGCACATAAGGGAAATCACTTTTTAACAAGTGTGCCCTTCTTTCTCTAGTGTCGACGAACCCCACGTGAAGAGATGAGTCAGTCACCAAATGTCAAAGTTTAGTCATCATGGGACATGGGAAAGGCAGTTTTAGAACTGTAGGGTATTCCCGGCCTTAAGAATTCCGGAATCTCCCCTCGTGACCAAAATTGGCCTTCGGAATGAGTCAAGTGACTCGGATTATTAGTCACGATCCAAGCGAGAAGGAAATCTTCGTAAAGGCCAAATCGAGGCCACGCGCAGAACAAAAAGAGACCCTGGCACTTGGGATCGATCCCCTTTCCTTTGAGGACTTTTTGAGCAGGGTGGTCCCACTCCACAGGGGCATTGACCCACGGAAAAGATCCTCTACTCCTGATTGAGTTTTGGTTTGCACTGGGCAAATAATATTTTGAGGTATGACGATAAGTGGAAAGGGAACCCACAGAGTAACGACCTTCGTGGTGACGAAATTTGCCGAAAAAAAGTAGTTACCTCGTGGCACACTTAGCAAAAAAGGAAGTCATTGAACGTCTATTGCAGTTCTCACATGGCATGACCTTCGCACTTTTGAAGACGTTATCACCTTGGCCTTGGGGTCAACATCTCTGAAAGCCATATTTCAACAAATTTTATTATGGTAGAGCGTCATGGTTCTTTGAGGTGGTCTTCCATTCATCTAACTAGGTCAATTTTGGCGTTGTTTTGCCAACCAGGAAATGCCATGCGCATAAGTCATCAGTCATTCTTACTCATATTCAGGATTTATGACCAATGATAACACACTTCAAGTGTTTTTATGTAAGTACGTAGTAGATATTATTTATGTCTCTTCTTCATCATTGGTCTTTTTTAGAATGTATTGTACACATATACAAGTTAGCTTCGAGATTACTGGCCAGACTTTGTTTGCATGGCCTAGTTAAAGGCTTGATGAATTTTCGACCCAAAAAACGTGTCTGACACCTCGTCCTGATCCGACTAAAGACTCCTCAATTGAATGTGTCTTCTTCCTTATCGATCGAGAACACACTCGGGGTAAACAATCTGGATTATGTTTGGTCGAACTCAAAATCAGACTGGAGATCGTCATCCATCTTCTATTTATTGTGGAGGACGTTAGGACGGACGTAACGACGAGACCGGTTACTTTGTCGGCCTTTGAAACTATGCTCGGCTTCCACAGCAAATATTCCCCTCGAAACTGTAAAAATCTGGTTTCTCCCGAGCTCCGACGCATGGTTCTGTTGTTAGGCATCAATAAAGGACCTGTGAAGAGCGTCGGTAGCCCAACGACCAACCATCAACCATCAAGCACCTCTACTCCAACCATCTATCTATCTGTACGTCCATCGCTCGACTGTTTCTCGTTGCTCTTCTCGCCTCTCTCCATCTACGTTCGTACGTACAAAGGAGTATAGGCATGCATATATGAAGGTCATCGCCCTCTCCTCGCGTTCTCCTAATCTCCAAAACCATTGGACGACCAAAGGAGAAAGGAAGATTCAACGCCAACAACAACAGCCGAAAACCAGAAAAAAAGAGAGGAGGGCTTCTCTCGCTTTTGAAACTGTTTCTAACGGATGACTCAAATGATGGAAGCTCTACCAGAAGGTGGCCCGTCGAATGCAACTCACGCATTCAGAGGAGACCTCATCCCATCTTGCTAGTCATATGCGTCTTGACAAGCTTGGACCTCTCCACTTGAATGGATGGTATCTGGAGATACTTGAGAGCCTCAAAACGGTTATGAAACAACCCCTCCATCGGTTCAGAGATCTCGCGATCAGCCGCCATACATACGTACGAGGCATTTTGCACGAACGTGAGGAAAACGAAGAAATTGAAATGGGCGATCGACGCTCCGGCCGCACTTTCTTCTATGGGTAACAACAACGACAACGGCAGGCATTGAAGATTTGGTACCTTCCTCCTATTCTTGGACCGACCGACCGACCGACCGAGAGCACCGTCTTAAAGATGATGTTGATTGTGAACGAACATTTGAGAGACGAGCGTACCTACATAGAATGTTCGCATTCAGGCCTTGGCGGATCTGGGCCCGAAAAGTGTTTCATTCATGCTCGCGATTCGTTGTCGTACGAGAACGTAACCAAAACAATCAACCACATGGGGGCCCTTATGGCTTTTCTCTGGACGAGTTCAAGAGCGCTTTCAAGATTCAGATTCTTGATAGGCCTCGCTAGAGTGGGCCTGATCGGTGGGTGAGCCTTGAGGTGATTGCGAGATTGAATCACCCGAGGCATTCACCTTGAAAAAATATGCGGCGAACCCAATGAACTCATCATGCCTGGACTGACACACAAAAACATGATCATGGCTGGTTTGTGGAAAACGAGAAACTAGTCATTGGACTGACAGGTCAAACGACAAAAATGGACTCGGATCCCTTTGGGTGACATTCCACAGGGCACCAGGCAACGACCTCAAAACACCTTATGTTTCGAGGAGGGGGACCTTCAACCGCGAGAATGAGGGTTCATTGGACTCGTGAGCCACGTTTTAGGACAACTCTTGTGACCTAATAACATATGTGTTTTAAATCAAATTCATCCTCGAATCAACATTCATCCATCCAAGAGGTCGTTCACTTCTTCGCCTTAGGAGCCTTTTCGAAAAGGTGTGCCTGTCTCCATCCGAGTCTCGAAAATTACCTCCTGTCTTTCAGGATGTCATGTCGTTCTTGACGGTTTTTGGGCGCGTTCATCCCTACCGCCAAGAAAAAGGGGAATGGAGAAAATTTGAGGCTTGAGTTGTTTCTCTCGAGTACCTTGAACTTGTTACGAAAACAGCTTGTGCAGCACGGTGATCTTCGCCATACAGAAGTAACGGGACCTCGTTCAATGCAGTTTGAAGGGATTGCTTACAGTTGAGGGGCCAGTATGATACATACTACATTTGCGTGTGTATCCGGGGAAAACGGCAGTTGAGGGGTAATAATAATCATGAGATTCGGACGGCACAGACCAAGACGCGTTCATGGTCATTGCCATGTGAGAGTTGTTCTAGTCTACTACTATGCAGTGTGAACGACAATGGCTAGAGGGAAATGGTGTAGTTGCCTGACGCCCTTGGCCGTCTCTGGGTCTGTCTGTGTGCCAACTACCTTCATGCTTCAAGTTAAAGTTGTTGATAGTTCTCTCGCCCTCTCATTTCTAATCAGAGAGTTGGCTAGAGCGGTTGGACAAGACTGGAAAAATTCAAGTCGGAAAAGCATATATGCATGATCGCGTAGTGTACTTTATGAAGCAACAAAAATATGCATGAAAAATTGATACCACCAAAGAAAGTCCCAAGGATATATGACTTTTTTGCTATGGGGATCACCATTGAGTCATACATTGAATATTCCTTGTTGGAACACCAACATACAGCCAAGAATACACATTGAGCCTTCTACGCACCTCTTTGCCCTTGTGTGTACTTGTTACGAGCCTGAAAAACTCTCTTTGTATATTTCATGCAACTCAACCTCAAAAAGCTCCAGGAATCTTTTTTTCGGAGGGGGAGGCACTCGGCCTGAGCGATTGGAGAGTTACCTTGGCAGTGACTCTCTAGCTTATTTCGTCTTCTTTGCCCTCACTACCATTGAGCTCCATGCGTTTATTTTTTCATACACTGTCAAGAACAGAGAGTTGCTTTTACATCTGTTTTCCCCGGAAAAATCCCTTTATTGAACAAGTATCCCTAAATGTTGAAATTGAACACTTGGTTATCCATGGGCTTCCTGAAGGACTCAGAGTGAGTGTTGGGCAATCCTCCTTTCCTCATGTCTATTCACCTCCCTCAAGGTTGAGCTTTCAGGCCCATGGCTTTTCCCCCAGTGCTGATATGGCCTCCGTAACCGTCGATGATCTTTGTTGCCTCTCCAGATCTACCAGAGTACTCTTGCACACATGTCTAAAGTGCTTGAGAGTACAGGCTTGCTTGCCTTGGAGTGCCTCAAGGAGATCTCAGTCGCGCCTCCGACAACAGGCACATGGACTCGCCCGCACACACTTTTCTCACTCTCTTGAACCAAAAGAGAGAGAGAGAGAGTGCGAGAGACCATGATGGACTTGAAGAAACCAAGGCTTGATCACCAACATCTCAGGGCAACAGCTCTGCTTTGCCAACCAGTGGCGCACAACAGTCAGTTAGGCATTGGCGGTCTGAGTGTTCACAGTTCCGAGCGGTGCTCTCTAGCTCTCTCTCTCTCCCTTTCTTTTCTCATTTAATAGTGTGAGTGCGTGAGTGTGTCTCTCACTGTTTAGTGTATATGCCTTGAAAATGAACGAATTCAAGTTAGAGAGAGTGTTGTTATGGTGGTGGTTGTGGTGCCCATAGGTTGTTGGGCGACGAACCAATTGCTTCAAGTGTTTTTTAAAGAGGAGGTTTGGGCGTAACAGGCGAGTGTCCCGTGTTTTTTACGTTCTTCAAGCACCTTTGTCAACGCTTTGGTGAGTTTCATGGCTTCAAAGGTTATCCTTGTTTGGCTACATTTTCAAAGTTTAACGTCCACACAAGTTCAAGGTTATTAGCTTGGTTGCTCCCCGTAACATCCATTTATCAGACAATCTTCGATTGTCAAGTATGATCGAAGTAGGGGTGGATACCAATTTCACTCTATGAAGACAATCAGATAGTGAACCTGTATGGGCAAAAAAATTGTAGGTCTGGACCAGCTGCCATCGAACTAATAGTTTTTCGACAACACATTCATGAGCGAGTGTCCATCTATCCAACTACGCTCAATTGGTTGCAAAGTTCTTTTTGGGCGTGTTCCTAATTTCTTTGTTTTTGAGGACGCTGGTTTCTCGAGCCAAGAAAAAGAAATTGAGGTCACGCTCTCTGTGCGTTGCTATTTTGGCCTCAATACTCTCTGTCCTTCCTTTTCCTTGTCCTCGGCGTACGTAGTACACAGTATCTATGTACGTATCTCAATCTTTCTTTCTCGTTCTTCTCTATTTCCTATGAACATGGAAGAACCAGGCCAGGAAGAAAGGCCGTGGTTGAGTTCTTGTGGGTGAGTTTTTCCTTGGCCACACAACATTACCCTCCAATGTGTTGGTTCTTGTCACAAAGGTCCCTATAGAAAATATGTCCTGTCGAAGTCTCCTGGAACAGCCTTGATTAAAGCAAAAACTTGAGCTGAAAAGGTTTCGCTGCTATTCCTTATCACCGGGGAGGCCTTGATCGATTAGTGACACGTAGGACGCTCTAAATTGGTATTGGAGAGTATCTTTGTCCTCATTTCCCTTGCAACTAAACTTGGCCTTTGGCGAATGAAGTACTCAAAGGCGCGTGCACAGCAAAGGCCGCCATTACGTCAAACGCTTTGTCGGCGCGTATGACCATTCAACAGCCTTCGCCCTTGTCCTTTGTGGCCTTCCGTTCTGACAATAGAGACCTCAGATAGAGTGCTTCTCTACTGCACTTTCCTTCTACTTTGAGATTCGTATTTGAAATGGGCTGAGACTTACCGTGGTCAATCTTTTTCAAGGGTCCGTGCTACTTCTGTTTAAGGAAGGAACGAAATAAGGTCACACCAAGTTTGCGTGCCAGTTTCCCTTTATCCTGTCTGGCTTTCCTGCTTATCAAACATGACAATCAAAAGGCGTCCAAAACTACCTTGGAAATGGAATGTCCTCCACTTTCTATAGAAACTCTGTATGCTCGACGATTCATTCCTGAAGGCTAATTACCAGTGTGGGGATCATACGGGGATGGTTGATCTACTTTCACTTAGGTCAAACGAGTCTAGACTCCACTGTTCTGTTACATCAAGGTCGGAACCGTCATCATTGCAAGGCTTCCCACGTTAATGTTTAGCTGACCCCAATAGATCGCATTATGAGGTTCTGGAGCCTCAAAATTGGTGCCACGGTGGTGCCAGGCGACTAATGGGGAATGCTCCAATTTGGATCTGATCGTTTATTTAGGCAGACCTTGATTGAAACTGAAGCAAGAGCGAGAGAGAGAGAAAAGAAAGAGCCCTTCGTTCCATTTCCAGGCGGAAAGAGATGATGATCAAGATCTCTGCCCACGAAAAGGTCTCTCTACGTCCCTCACGACAGTCTTTGTTCTCGGTAATTCAGACAACAAAGTGTATTGCTACTATTTTGTAGGTCATCACGCCATGCAACTTTAATGTGGAGACTCTTTGTCCTCGAATAACTTTCGATTGGAGCTCTTATTAGCATGACACTTAATAGAGTGGTAGGGTAGTTTTTGAGGTCATTCGAAAGTTGACAGCAAACAAAGGCTTCAGGATCCGCTCGCCTTGACCTTCAGTATGTTTGAGACGATTTGGCTTCTTTGTTGTTCGGAAATGAAGAAATCTAAAGCTGTCGAATGCTTGTAGAACCAAGAAGCACCAACTCAGACTCAGGTGCGCATACTTTTCTTATTAGCTGAAGGACATAGCCTCATTTTGAAGAGTGTTTTTTCCTCTGGGGAGCGTCAGATCGTTTTTATTGACTCTCTCAGACTAGAGAGCACACAGTACGTGGAATGAAAGGGAACAAAGAAATTCCCGAAGTTATGCCAGGCCATTTTTTGTTGCTTCTGAGTGGACAAAGTACCTCAAGGCTCATGTGTTCTGAATCCTTTCAAGAAAAAAAGGCTGCGTTCTCTTCTCTAGGGTTTGAAATAAAGAGAACGTGCCCATTTTACTCTACTGGCATTAGCGCTTGGATTACTGCTTTTACCCAAAATCATAAAGGAGAAAGAGACTAGACGTTCTAAGAGCGTTGTCATAAGTTCGAAGGATTTCCGCGATTAACCAAATATATTAAAATATGGTCTTGCTGACACCAGATCTTAACGTCGAGACCAAATGGCAGCAAGCAATTTTTTCTATTCGTCATTAATCGGGGCGAACTTTAGTTATTCTGAAAGTGAAGGTGTTTTTGTAAGAGTTGTGGAACCATTCTTAAACCATTGGATGCTTTTGGCATCAAAAGACACATTCGTTTCCATATGTTCAGTTTTCTTTGTGTTGAAAGAGGAGTCTTTCATCATCCAAGCAAAAGAAAAGCACTTCTCATTTCTTGTTTTCTCCTTGTAACTTCAATAGCGAGCACATTTTTGCAATCAATCTACAAAAACAAAGACAAAAAGAGCATGGTTCAAATCATACTCACAAAAAGGTTGGACCATCAAACCCAACTTAGGTCGAAAATGAGGTTAATCTGTCCCAAAACCTCGTGTCTTTTCAACCATTTAACCGTATGCTCTCGTTTCTTGTTCCAGGCAAGCTCATCCATGTATTTTTATACCTCGTCGTCTTTCATCCTAGATTTAATTCTCCCAAAACCAGAGTGATGTGTCTTCTTTGTTAAACTGACCTTTCCAGTGGTCGGAACTAGTACAAAACCCCAATTTCCTTCCCCAAGACATGGCCAAGAGGTGCTGCCCACGCCCATTGTTGTCTCAGTACAAAGTGTTCCTTGAAAACAAGACTGAGGATTGCCACGGAACTCAGAAGAAATAGTTGTATTGTCAAGACGTTCAGTGGAGAGATCCTTGAAGCAAAAAAATAGTAATTCACGCTATTCGCGCGTCACTCAACAGACATCAAACCAACGATACTCCCCTACCAGTGCCAAAAGATCCTCTTTCGACAGACCAGTGTGATAAGTCTGAAAACAAAAATCCAGCCGTCTGAAGTTCCAAGCTCCCAAGCAAAATTTTGAAGGCTGTGATAGAGAAGGTCTTGAAGAACACCATTAAACCCCGACGTCTGAAAGGTACGTATTAGGTCGTGTTCTTCGTCGTACTTAGGCAAGATCCTAGTCTGGAAACGTTCTCCTCACCCCCTTCCTTAATCCACAGTCCCCTTTTCCGTCTTTGTGAACCACCTTGCACATTTCGCATTTCCCAAGCCACCAACCATCCAACCCACCAACCAACCCTCTTTTCCCCTTTCTTTTTCCCGGACCACCCTCAGCCGGGGAATCTTGGAAGGGGTTCGAGAGTGTCACTCGAACTGGTCCAATGTGTATCTCTCTTTCTCTTTATGCAGACCACGATGAAAGGGATCGAGAATTCCCTGGTGGAGTCATCGTCCCAAGTGGAACAGCCTTCATCCTCTTCGACATTCGTCCGTTCTCAAACAACCCTGGAACAAGCCGAACTCCAAGAACATGCAAGGGGTGAACCCAGGAGGGCCACCCCAGTCCCAGTCACATTGTCTGGCGAGAAAGCACCCTTGTCGCATTTGTGGCGACGAAACGCCAATGCCAGGACAAGTGCAACTTCAACTCAACGCACTACATCCGCAATTGCGAGCGTGGGTCCAGTTCGAGGAGAAGGAGAACGGAGAGGGATCCCTGAACAGGAGGACGCTTTTCTTTTCCAGACAAAGGGGAGATTGGGAGAGCTGCTCAGAGAGAACGAGGACGAGGAGGAGGAGGTAGAGGAAGAGGCAGGCGAGGACGGACAAGTAGAGGAAGCGGAGGACGGGAGGACGAGAAGGCGGAGGAGGGAACAACAACTTTTGAAGAAGCCGGCTGAATGTCGCTTCACAAGCTCGTCCTTCAACAACAGTTCAGGGGCGACTCCCCACGTGAAAACAAGTGCTCCGGCGGAACCTACGATTAGTAGTAGTTTTAGTATTCACTCCAGCGTTCTGAGACAAAGTGCCGATTCCAACAGCAACATGACCATCTCCAGTGAGTGTGATGATGAGCGAGGAGTCGGATCCGGGGGTGAAATGGCCATGGAGGAGGACTCGCCCACTCCAATGAACCTCTCACCCGCCCACCGAAATGAGGCGTTTTGTAAGGGCGTCTCGACTATGGTTCCTAACAGTCCACAACCCAATTTGTGTGCCAAAATGCGGCTGAAGAAACAAAGACTGGAGGCGGCTGCGGCGGCCCTCCTCGCGGCAAATACCAATAATGCCGTCAATTTGGTCAAGGCTGATTCGAATGATAATCAAATGCAGACCGACAGTTCCCAATCCAATGGAGTCACAGCTCTTATGAATGGGAACAATAATTCAGCTTGGATCGATCAAAACTCCGCTCTTCACAAATTGGCAGAAGCTGCAGAGCGAAAACAGGTAAGGCCTCTCAATTGATGTTTCCTTCTCAGTGTGTTAGAAAAGGTCAACTAACATCATTACAGGCTTTGGATCTCTCTATATGAAGCTTTTCCTACTTTGAGGTCACTTTCAAAGAGATTAACTAAATCCTCTGACCACCCAAGTGCAAATCTATAGCCCTTTCCCAGAGAACCAAGATAAACTTTAGAATTGCCATGCACTCTAGAATGGCTTCACTTTCGAATGGAAAATTTCAATTCGGATCGGAATTTATGCTCTTGAATTGGAAACATGCATTTAAAAGTGTTTGACCTTGCTTGGCAACATTGAGAAATGACCTCGAAATAGTACATTTTCTAGACGATGTGGTTACATAATCTCTTTGCTTGAAGCCAACCTGTGAACGACCTTTATCTCGTTATTCCCGGTCCATAAATAGTTGCATGTGTGTTTCTCATAGCGCTCTAGTGCGTTTTTGTTTTTTGGAATTACATTTACGAGATATCGACATTCAAACCAAATTGAAACCTATTACGTGAAGAGGAAAAAGACAATCTTTTTTGTCTAATGGAAATTGACAACTGAACTCAAAATGTCAGAATGGAAAGGCCCGAAAGGAACAACAATGCTCGATAAGGACTGTTCAAGTATTTGCATTGCGTTCTAGATAAGTCTCTTATTATGATTAGTCAGCCCAGCAACAGAAAAGGGTTTGTCACCGGCCTTTTCATCGAACATGGAAGGCTGTATTGCAGTCTTTAATTCATGACGATAATTGGACAAGGAGGGCTTTTATTATTGCTTACCTTGGGATTGCCAAATTAAGTCCATGACCAAAGCCAGAAACAAAGGGGAAGCTTACAAAGCAGTATTCAAATAAAGGTGTATTTTAAACCGACCTAGTATGCACAAGATCAAAGAAACCCTTTCCATGATCCACTTTTCAAAGTAAACACATTTCGATAGCTTAGTGTACAAGCATTATGAATGGAAAAGATGCCTTCTAACATACTCCTCAGACTTGATAACGCATAGAAACGCAATGACTTGGCAACGATTTTTCAACAAAAGTCACGAAGTATTTGCCCTCATATATTTCCAACCTTTCTTGCTCCGTTGTCTCATTTTTGTTTAATCAGATAATTACCCTGTATTTTCAAAAAAAATGAAGACTATTCTGGGTTAGCCAGTTTGTGCAGTGTCTAAACTTTATAAATACACGGTCTAAATGTGTTCATCACACACTTCAATGCATGAATCACTAGACACTTGTTCCACAAATACTTTAATGGCTTGTACCGCAGATTTTTTGCCCCGTGTCAAATAGAGATGAGTGTCTTGTTTTTGCGTGCCAATTTCACTCTTACGACACTTGTCAGCTAGCTTTGACAAAGGTCGGGACTTTTTGCCCCCGTTCCTTCGCTTTTACAAAGGTCGTCGCTCCATGAGTCGAGAGAATGAACTCGAATGCATTTACCTCCCAGGCTTCGTGAACCGTAGGAAATGTTGGCCAAGACTCAATCATAGGCCCATAAAAAAGGAATAATAAAATTTTCATTATGGTTCTAATGTGCCAGCATTATTGTGCAAAATACTAACATGCAAATGTGGGCATTCCTATCAAAGGTGCAACGAATTTCGTGACTTATCCTTGACGCTTCATACACAACAGATTAGCAGTACGTTGACAAGGGAATGAGATAGTTCGGAGTACGGAAGTGGAACTTTGTTCAGGATTTGAACAAGGTCGACCTTCAATTCACCTCGTACATTAAGGGAGAGATTGCCTCACTTAGTTGGATCCCAAATTCAGACGAAAGTATTTTATTGTTGTGTCGCAGACATGGCATTTACGTGGTCACTTTTCCAGACATTCTAACTGCACAGAAGAGGTCGACTTGGCACAAAAATGGCCTTTTGGCCTTTGAAACCAAGCAAACGCTTTGGAAAGCAAGCCTCAGCCATGATGAAAAACTTTGCAGCTCTGACCTTGAACAACTGTTTTTGTGACCTTGTCCGAAAATGACATCATACCAGGAAAAATCATTGGCCTTCCTTCTTCTACAAGACACAACACGAGTCAATAACTCAATGAAATGTTCTCTATTATATATGCGTGTTATATGAAAATTTGACCCTAACAAAGAATTGGCTGGACCAAGTGTCAGACTGTATTTGTTCAAAAAAAAACCGGGATGCCCTTTTTCGAAGAATTGCAGAAAGTCCAAGGACAAGAAAGTGGAAAGTTCCGCTCTGTTGCTACAGCGACTTTTCTGTGTACCTACGATTGCACAGTTGGCTGTGTCTGCAGACAGACACATACTTACATTCGGTGTAGAGTGTATGGCTTCTTCCGCTTTCCGTTTTGCACTCGTGTTAATGACCGCTAAAACTTTGCTTCTTTCCCCGAGAAAGTGATCGCTTCTCGGAAGTTTCCCCCCAAGCCTGTTGGAATGACGTCGATGATAGAAATCTGTGTATTTCATTTCAGGAGGAGGAGATGATGGAGATTGAAGCCGCTTCGGCTGGATCAAGCACTCCTCGGGGGGCTGACTCGGACACACCCACTTCGGGATCGCCACGTCCTCAACTCAACGTCATTCCCCAACGTTTTCATCACAAGCTCAATGCTCACATGGAATTTGAGGTGTCCTCCACGGGCGCCACACCCACCGCCAGTCCCTTGACCGCTCGACATTTCGTCAAAGGTGGGACTACGCCCTCACCGGACTCCGCCATACATTCTGCTTATTACTCCCCCACCCAATCGCCCGTGCAATCTCGACACTTGTCGGGGTTCTCGTCGCCCTTTTCCCTGAGGACCACGCCTTCATTGAGTCGTAATAACAGCGATGCCAGCCAATATGGGGGCTCTCACTCTTCAGCGACCACATCGCCTCTTTCACCGAGCCACCAATCTCCCACCCATTCCCCGGTTCAGAGCCGCCATCTTCACCTTCCGGCATTGCCGTCGTCACCCCTTCCGGTGTCCAGACACTTGTCCCTACCACCCACTTATCATCAAACCATGCTGGACGTCCGCCGCTCATCGCCAACCATCTCCGAGAACAACGAAAATGAAGAAAAGCCTTTGGGCTTGAATGGGTCTGCTCAAGCTTCTGGGATCTCGCGCCAACAGCTCATCAACAGTCCTTGTCCGGTATGTGGGGATAAGATCTCAGGGTTTCACTACGGCATCTTCTCTTGCGAAAGCTGCAAAGGCTTTTTCAAGCGAACAGTTCAAAACAAAAAGAACTACGTGTGCCTGAGGGGTGCCCAATGCCCGATCAGCATTGCTACAAGGAAGAAATGTCCAGCCTGTAGATTTGACAAGTGCCTCAAGACCGGCATGAAACTGGAAGGTAAGATGACACCCTTGACCCTATAAACATTAGTGAATCACGATTGCTAAATTTTCTTGATTCTCTCCTTCCCTATAGCAATAAGAGAGGATCGCACTCGAGGAGGACGGTCAACGTATCAGTGCTCTTACACTCTACCAGCAGGGATCAATGGTAAACAACCCAACCAGGCCCCCTCCTCAGGGCAATCCCCTCTTCCTCCAGGCCTCCCCTCTGTGCCACTTCCCTTGAAGAGGGAGATGCTAGAGGATCAGGCCCATTTCAATGAGGTCAGCTCCTCGACCATGACCAATGCCTATGTCAGTAATAATGCTTCATGCCGAAAGGTACCTGATCGCGCTCGTACCCTCAATCTTGAGTGCCCCCCTCCCACACTCCATGCTCCAATGGACAATCCAAATCCTCACCAGACCATTCCAGAAGAGACAGATTTGAGTTTAGGCGACTCGACGCCCAAAATGGGTGTCCCGCCTTTGCTTCAGAAGATCATGGATGTGGAACATCTATGGTTCTCAAGTCGACCCCTCGAGACGCGTCTGAACTCGAGCGGCATGGGAGAAGTTGACATGGTTCAAAATCTGACCGTCATGGCGGACAAACGATTGTACAAATTGGTCAAGTGGTGTAAGAGTCTCCCACTCTTCAAGAACATCTTGGTGAGAAACCCATTACTATCAAGGGATGCTGAGATCTCTTCATTACATTCCACGATGATTTTCCCTTTCAGATCGACGACCAAATCGCACTGTTAATTAATGCATGGTGTGAGCTTTTGGTTTTCTCGTGTTGCTATAGATCCATCGGATCTCCTGGACTGATTCGTGTATCTAACGAGAAATCTCTTTCTTTGGAGATGGCGCGGGAATACGGGATTGAAAACTGTGTGGAAAAAATGCTCAACTTTACGGAGCAATTGAGAAGGCTCAAGGTGGACTACTATGAATATGTCAGCATGAAAGTTATTGTTCTCTTAACCTCGGGTGAGTTCAAGTGGAGAGTTTAAATTCGTTGATCATCGTCTTAATGAACTGGGAATTCAATTGTCTCCTTCAGATGCATCGGGGTTGAAAGAGCCAGAACACGTGAGAGATTCTCAAGAGAAAGTGGTCCAATCGCTTCAAAAGTACACCACCCTCAATTACTCGACACTTCCAGCGAAATTTGGAGAACTTCTCTTGCGTATCCCCGAGTTACAAAGAGTTTGCCAGGTACAAAGAAATGACTCATTAGATGTTTTCAAGTAGGAAACGCACTCCACACGAAACGGGAAGGACCTTTTAATGTAGATAGTTTCTGCCCGACAATGTGCCCCCCTTGAAGGTCACACACATGCTCACGTGTGGCCTTTCGAAGTTCCTTCTCGGAGTACACTTACTACTTAGTAAGAAGGTTCAAACATACACACAAGTACAAAGAAGATGGACCTATGTTTACTTTGGATTGAGTTAAACAAAGCGTCTGAAAGAAGCTCTGATTTCGTTTCAGGTTGGAAAAGAGATGCTCTGTCCCAGACAACAAGCCCAAGGTGAGACCGCTGGGTTCAACCTTCTGATGGAATTACTAAGAGGAGATCATTAAGCAAAGAAAAGATTTCCAAATGAGTTGTCAAAATGGGGTTCCTTGGGTAAGAATAGAATCAAGGATCGAGGCTTAGAAGAGGTGCTGAACATTTAACTCTTGTCTTTCAGATGTGAGTGTCTTTTTCCTTCACCTCCAGACCCTGCTACATACTTTATAGTGCCAATGACATTCAACCGCCTGTTAACAAGTTTTCTGGAAACACCACCCTCTAGGATGTTGACAACGTTTGAATTTGGCGCCAAACGTCCGTTGAGCATCCACCCCTAGACGACCGTCGCCATTTTGTTTTGGCAGCTGCCTCTCGAGTCTTTTTCTCTTAAATCTAACAAAATGAAGAAGCGCAACTCTTGTCAAAACCAATCAAAGAGCTACCTGAACATGAACCAATTTGTAATCGTATTTTCTAACTCAAGTCACGAATAAGTGTGCTTCATTGGTTGTGCCAAGTGCAGCCTGTGAAGAGTTAAATCACTTCATTTGAAGTAATGGAAGCCTTTTGGTTGAAACAGAAGCACAACCAGGGACAATATTCCTTCTGACTAATGCTTTGTAATAATATTGACTATTATTATTGCTTTTGTTATTTCTATTATTATAACTGCAACAACAACAACGACAAATTGTTTTCTGGTGATAATCTTAGTTTTGTGGAATCCTCTCTCGGATTTCCGAGATTTTTTTTCCGTCTCTCTTCTTCCTTGACCTTCTCAAGTCGCCTCCACTGATTCTCGCACTTCAGCCAAGATTGTTCTAAAGCAGTATTTTCATTTGAAAACAAAAACCTTTCTCATTTGAACAGGTTTCCTTATTTTTCTACCCAAGAAGCAAGAAGCCGATTTGTGCATGTTCCAAGTGAACGACCATGTGAATAGAAACAGCGCCCGAACTCTTTTCCTAACTCTCCACTTGCAAATGGATTGACTTTGATTTCTACCACTGATAAGGTTACCAACACACTTTGGATGCTATTAACCTTTGCCCCAGAGACTGATGACTTAATAGATTGCAAACGAAACCGAAACAAACACTATCCTTCCCAGAAAAAAAATAAGAGATCATTGAAGTACCTGGCTCTTCTAAACAACCCCACAATTTTTGGTACTCGAAATTTGCTAATTACAACAACTCCGAAACAACTTGATACTAATCCTGAATGAATAATACCCTTTGTTAACAAAGGTTTTTTAGCCACCTACTCTTCTTATGACCCCTCATCTGATCTATTTTCTTACCCTGCTTTTTCAAAGATCACATGTTTTGTCAAGTTGCTGTCCAAGTAATATAATAATTATCTTTTTATAACTTGAAGCTGATGATTGTGTTTGGTTGACTCTGTTATTTTTTCAGTATTGTATATGCATAATAAAAATTGTTTTGAAAACGACTTGAGCATCTCCTCTCACTGACATATCTGCCCAATTACGACTCAATCAGTTACGAGCATAACTGGCCGGGAAATGTAGAATCCAAGGCAGGAAAAAAAACCATGAGAGGCACAGTCGAGAGGACACTTTGCTAACGCATTATTCTTCCATCTAGACCTTACCGATAAGGTCACTCTATTTTTTGTTACCGCAAGAAAATTGAGAATCCTTGAATCTTTGAGAATTGCTAGGACATTATTTCCATCTTCAGTTTTTCTTCCTACAAGACAAAGGAGCTTGAACGGTGCAAAAGAGGCTCTCCAGCGCAAATATTACATAATACCGCGAGTCTAACCAACCACTGACGTACGTACGTACGTTCACATCCATCGCCTTTCGTAATCGCCTGATTCTTCTCGCGCAACCGGTGTTGAATGATATTCAAGAATCGGACCACTTCGCATAGTCAGTAGGTCTTGAAAGCCTTTCGAATCAACAATGTCGGGTCCGGTGTCCGAGTTTTTTGCTGGACGAACCGTTTTCATCACGGGTGGAAGTGGCTTCTTGGGCAAAGTCTTGATCTTCAAACTCCTTAAATCATGCTCAAAAATCAACGAGATCTGGCTCTTGATACGGGAGAAGAAGGGACAAACACCCGAAGAGCGACTTCAAGGGATCCTGAGAAGTCCCATGTTCAAAGAGGTCGAGGGGAGCCTGTCCAAAGTCAAAGTTATCACGGGCGATGTGTCGGAAAAAGGTTTGGGCCTGAAACCGGCCGACAGACAGAGAATGATTGAGAATGTCTCTGTGGTTTTCCATTCGGCGGCCACCATCAAGTTCGACGAAGTTTTGACCAAGGCCGTGTTCTTGAATGTGCGAGGAACCCGGGATCTGCTGAATTTGTCCAAGGAGATGATCAAGCTGCGTGCTTTTATCCACGTTTCTACAGCTTATTGCAACTGTCATACGTCCAAGATTGACGAAAGTGTGCTCTGTGCTCCCCCCAAAGCGCAAGATATCATCGAAATGTGCGAGAATGGAGATCACGAGGCCCTCAACACGCCAGAGAAGACACTTGAAATCATTGGAGATCGTCCCAATTCCTACACATTCACCAAAGCCAAGGCTGAAGAATTGGTCTTGGAGGCGTTCGAAAAAATTCCAGCTGTCATTGTTCGCCCTTCGATTGTTGTGGCCGCTCTGCAGGAACCATTTCCCGGATGGATTGATAACATGAATGGACCCACAGGTAAAAAAAATGCAATGAAGACTCTGAACATATTTTAAAAGACATATTTTTCCATTATTCAGGCATGGTTGTTGGAGCCGGGTCAGGATTTTTGCGAACGATGAAAGTGGATCGTCAATGTAAAGCCGATTTGGTCCCGGTGGATCAAGTGATCAACCTTCTCTGCGTCGCAGCTGAGAGAATGAGCGAGTCTCGAACCCCTAGACTTCAAGTCTACAACATGTGTTCAGGCGGCCTCAATCCAATCTTGTGGGGTCAAATCGAGTCCATATTTCAACCTTTGTTGTTAGAATACCCTCCAGAAAAGATGTTTTGGTATCCTGGCGGATCCTTCAAGAAATCCGCCTCCGTCGACATGGTCTGTCAGATTGCGTTCCATTACATCCCAGCCTACTTGACCGACCTCTGCAATGTGGCCATGGGACAAAAGCCTTATATGGTGAACATCCTCAACAAGATGATTAAGGCCATTGCAGCCTTGGAGTACTTCACCAATCGAGAGTGGACTTGGTCCAACAGGAACGTGAGGCAACTTCGGGAAACTTTAGATCCCAGTGACAAGATCACATTCGATTTTGATGTGAGAGCAGTGGATTGGAAGTCTTATGTGAGGAGCTACGTGCAAGGTACGCGTCACTTTGTCCTCAAGAACGACCCCAACTCGATTGGAGAATGCCGGAAAAAGCTTCAGATTCTGAGATTCTGTCACTATGGCCTTCAACTTGTCTTGTTGGCAATGTTTTTTTACTTTCTTAAATACCTTCTGAGCTTCATTTACTAGACTATCATCGTGCCGATGAATATTGTTTCTTTTGCCATATGACACTTGAGGAAAAAACTATGCCTTCCTGAAATACAACAGCCATGATCTAACTAAAAACATCCGATGTTGGTTCCTATGAACTCGTTTGACAAGTTCTTGATATCTCGTACCTACGTCTTTCTTTACCTCTCGCCTCCTTTGCACAGTTCAGTGGGAAGATAACAGCTAGGATCATAGAAGACTTGAGTACCTGCAGTAAAGTGTAGCCACAATATGGACAACTTGGGGGCAGGAGGCCCACCTCCTCTTCCACCACGCCCTACAACATCGGGGAGGTTTCAGACTCGGCCTTACTACTCCCCCAATTCGTATTCTTATGGAGGCATGTATGGCATAAATTCTAGCCCAGGAGGTTACGGCACAGGTTATGGGTACAGTGCTATGCCTCATTTTGGTGGATATGGCTACGGACAACAGGACTTTGAAGGTAATCCGCCGGAGTTTGTGCAATTTGCCGAAGAGAACACCCGTCCAGCTTTCGAAACCATTCAGTCGATAGTGCAAAGTTTCAGTTCCATCAGCATGATGTTTGAATCCACTTACCACGCTCTGTACTCATCGTTCAGAGCCATTCTCGGAGTGATTGAACAGTTCTCCAAGATGAAGCTGAAGCTCTCTGAAATTGTGTCTTCATTAGCCCTGATTCGATTCCTCAGGAAGGCTTATTTGCGAATCACCAAGACTGCTTTGGTTGGCGGCCACTCTGACCTTGGACTGGATTTGGAGTGGGGCGAAGCCGGATGCCCTTCTCAAACTTCGTCAGGCGGGGATAAACCCAGGAATTGGCCAGTTATGCTTTATTTGGGCCTAGTTATAGCCTCGCCATATTTCATTTGGCAAATGCTCAAGAATCAAGAGAAAAAGAAGCAACCGCATCAAAATCCGCCGTGGAGTCAAGGTGTTGGAGAACATTATGTGGCCAAGGTTCAATACGATTTCATCGCTCAGAATAATAATGATTTAACCATTGGCAAGGATGAGGAAATTAGAATCGCTCCTAAAGAGTTGCAATCTACGGTTCGAGGGTGGCTCCTGGCCGCTAATAAAAGTGGTAAAGTGGGCCTGGTGCCCGCAAACTATGTCAAAATCCTTGGCAAAAGATTGGCTGCCCAATCAAATCCAGACATTATTAGACATTCCCCTCCTAGTCNCCCAGTCCCATTGACGAGCCTGATTTTGACCGATTTTTCTCTACTGATCGAAATTAAAGGCTCAATTATATTTCTTCTAAAATAAATTTGCACCCGCAAAAAGAATCGTTTTCTATATTTGGTTAGCTACATTGATAAAGCAGAATCATTAATGATATCGTGGTACTTTTCTCATGTTTTACTTTTTTCAAAGGGATTGTTTCTGTCAAACTTGATTGAACCTACTTTACATGTTCAAAGTCTGCCTTTATAAAGTAATGCAAAACATTTCATTTGAAACGTTACGTAAATGTTTTTACCTCTCAGGATTCAAATTCTGTAACATGATGTGAAGTGGTGGGTCTTCACTAGTGATGTGACTTGGGCAAGTAATGAGTCATCACAAACACCCAAGAACAAGTTGTTGACAAGCATTACTTGGGCAATACACCCAATACACTTGGCAAGCTCAAGGAACATTGGAAGATGCAGTTGCCGGCAGTTGCTCTTAGAAGAGTTAAGATGCTTGCAGTGTGACTTAGAAGAAAAGAATGCCAAGTTGCATTTTCAATGATCTTTTGACCTTGATAGTTCAGCAATAAACAGTGGAAGTGAAACAAAAAATATTTTGATTTGGATAGCATTTGCAAAACCATGTTTTTTCTTTAGCTTCCGTTCTAAGCCACACATGAATACACTTTTCAGGTCAATCAAGAATGACATTTAACAGTCACACTTGGGAACAAGCTCGGTCACTCAGAGTTGCTAGAAAAAAATACAAGATGCCAAATCTTTTTTTTTTTTGAAATATTCTCAAAAGCTTTTGCATTTCTCGATGCAAAAGCTTTGAATTGTGTATTTTCATCTAAAAATCCATCCTAACAAGGGCCTGGGCCCTATTTAGCTGAAACTTTCTGGTTAATTGAAATTCTGATGCCGAAGGTTTAGTCTTCATTCCAAGCAAATTTGGCAAACCTGTAAGGTGGGAAAAATACTTGTACAGGCACCCAAGTAGACCCAAGTTTCGGCAAGTCCAAGGTACTGTACCGGACCGCTTGCCCAAGCTCTTGTTTGCCTCCCATCACTAGTCTTCACTCAGAAATAAATGGCTAGGATAATAATTACTTGAACACAATGTCGTCATTAGGGGTGGGCGAAAAACAGGTGTTAGTGTCGAGACCGACACCGGCTTTGCAGCTTTCAGTGTTGGTGAAGACGCCTGCATGGATTCGTGATTTTTCGAAAACTTTACAACATAAACACTTTCACAACCAGTTTCAGTGTTGAAGTCTGTGTTAGTGTCAAAGATTCAATGGTGTCAACCATTTCTAGTCGTAAAGTTTTGCAAAATAAAAAACTGAAAGTCTCCGGTCATGTTCAAATTGGGCAAAAGCAATTGAATTTAATTAAATTTTACACTACATTACATTAAATGTATGTTTATGCCTTTAACCTGTGCTAGTACTTCCATTTTTTTCTTGGAGCTACAAGACTAGGGATGAACTTTTCATTTGAAAATAGTTTTATTTGAAAATTCTACAGAGTTTTTCACTTTTTGTACCTAACTAATTCAATTCTTGGATCAAATCCTCATGTACTCTAGTGATTTGTGAAGTTGGAAAAAAATTGCAAAGGCAATCATTTTTTTAAGAACCATCCTTAATTTATGCAACTAAATTTAGACAAAACTCAAAATATGTGAAGAGACTTTCAGACAAGGCTGGTTGGCAGGATTATCCCATCTGAAAATCATCTCCTTTATCCCCTTTGGGATAGCCGGACTTTTCCTCCTGGCGTTAAACTGGACAAACGGGACAAACATGATTTTCCTGCTCTTGAATCCTTTTTTTTATTTTGAAGCAAATTGGATGAAAATATAAGTTTTTAAAGGCTAAAAGAGTACTTTCATGAGATGGGAAATACTTGATTTGTAAATAGCAAAATACTACACAACCTCCAGTTTCTCACCCTGATGACAAGAACACCATACCATAAGTGATAAATCCATGATTTAGGTTTCATGTTTTGAACCAGAACATCACATAATGATTACCTTCTAGAATTGAGTGACAGATCATATGAAAAGAGCCTGTTTTCCAACATTTTATTAAAATCATTGTGCCAAACTAATTTCAAATATTTTGTAAGCTTAAATATTCTTCAGCTTTGCACATGTCTTCAATTTCTTGATCTGTCAATTAAGGTTTTGTTTCATTCAAAATCTAACTGCATTTCATCTAAAATTGAAGAAATCTATTTTCATTGTTTTTTTTTTTCACTTGAATATTGTTAGTTCAAGTGCATTTGTGTGACGTTTTGCTCACACAAATCGTCACACAAAAAAGTCACGGAAGTCTGATTTACTTTGGTACTGTGAAAGAATCTCTTACTTTTGATAATTATTTTCAACCCATTTAGTAAATTATCCAAAACTGGGTGATAGTGACGATGTGAGGTCGGGACGAAAGAGCAAACCAGTATTGCCAGAACTTTTCGAACCAATCATGCCAAAAATCATCAAAAGAGAAGCCAGATTCGGCAAGATGACAAACGCTTTTGTTACTGCCAAGCTTTGGCACGTCAGCTAATAAAATTGGAAACCAAAAGAGTAATGATTTAAAACAATCCTGACGTTCTAGATAGAAAACTACTCACAATAGTTAATATCAGATCAGAAATACTCAACTACTTTACTCAATAAAGTAGAACATGCTTTAAATGTTAAATGTTTAAGTGTTATCTGTGGCATTTGCTGTAATTAAATTACTTTTTTGGGGGGAAGGGGGGAGGGGCGGATTTTTCAGTACTGTTACAAGGAATGGGATTCCCTGTAAAGGGGAATAATCATAAATAGAGTCTAAATAATTAATGTTTATATGAAATTTGATCTACCAATGAGTTACTGTTGGCAGATATATACAACCCTTGTAAAGCGGGTTGGTGAGGAATAGTTTTTAAAAAAAATTCCAATCCTACCTTGAATGCTTAATTAACTTTCAATTACATTTCAGTTACATTTTTCTTTAAGCACAACAAGAACTTAAAATAAGTGCGTAAGGAGCATGAAAAAGTTGTCGACTTTGGATTTGTTAATTTACATTCTGAATAGTGTTGGAAATAGGCGCAAAATTTGAAGCTTTTCTTTCAACTCAAAGTAATAGTAATTTACATTTTCAATTGCATTGGTCGAAATGAATTTCAATTACTTTGGTATCAAATACAAATAATTCCAATTACAAGTGCTAGGAAATGTA
>JAAGOF010000268.1:111660-122917 GCA_010645155.1 Tigriopus japonicus
GATGGAGATTCTGACGAGAACACGATTGACGGACACGGGATTTCTGGAATATGGACATTAATCCACACGCACTTTCCTCTCGGAAGGGTAGCCATAATTTGCATATCAAAATTGTATTCAATCTGACCCACTTTAGTCACACTCAATTCGAACGAAACAAAAACAAAATGTGACAGTTATCTTTTACTTGAACAGACCTAGAGGAAAGGTCGTCCTTTCACTCTAGCACACGTACGTCGTCTATTTTAAGAAAGGGACACCTGAAGTAGTATGGACAGCCAAACATGTAGCTAAAGTTAAGGTTTTGGGTTTGAAAAGTTTAACTGTTACAGGCTGACTGTATAAATTTTAGGAAATAAGGAATGGGAAACTAAATACGGTTGATCCTGCATTGGCTTCTCTTCATTTTTGCTGGCATTAAAATCATGATTCTTGGAACCATTCTAAGTACCTTTACATTTTGTATTGTTTTCACTCCATTTCTACGAGAACTTTTGAGATTTCTAATCTAATTTGTCAACCTGTAACAGTGAAGCTTTTTAAACCTAACATCCTCCCTTAACTTCCTGCTTGGCTGTCCATGCTACATAAGGTGACCTTTTCCTGTTTTTTTGAATATTTTGAATACCAAAATCCCGTTATCTGTTAACTGATCATACAAGAACGTGTCATGAATGAATGAAATCATATATTATTTAACTTACGCTCTTTTGGCTTATTGCCACTTTTTGAACTGTCTGTAGTTCTATCCATGCTCAAGATCCTCCAAGAGGTCACTCAGAAGCAATCTCATATGGAAATCAGAAACATTTTGTTGTTTCGCGAGAAATGAGTGTGACTAACGTGAGTCACATTAAACACAATTTTGATACGCAAATTATAGTCACCCTTCCGAGAGGAAAGTGCGTGTGGATTAATGTCCATAATTTCTGGAATCAGTGGAATGCTGTCCAGTTCACACAGAAGTAATGCTTGTAGCTGTCGATGTTGTTATAGGCCAGTGTAACGGCGTTGCCGGGGAGGTTCAATTCGATAATGCCATACGTCGGTTGAAACATTGCCATAAACTGGCATTTTGGCAATGGATTAGTACGGTCGGACGAATTCAACTAGGGATTCTTGGGGTCAAACAACTAGAGGTGGGTCAGATCTTAGGCTTTGGTTTTCACAAATTTGAATTTTGTTATTCCTGGGAAGATTTCTTTTTTGCTTAATCCCAAGTTGTTAAAAAACAAATGTTTAATCGAGCTCAGGAATTTTCAGCAATTTTTTATCACGTTTGTTGAGGGGTAAGTCTAGGCTCTGACCCATCCCTAGCCATTTGGCCCCAACAATCCCCAGCTGAATTCGTCCGACCGAACTAATCCATTGGACCTACTGGCATACTTGGCCACTTTTGAGAAAGCATAATTCCTCGTTGTCAGCTCTTTTTTTGATTGTTTTTGCACAAGAAATCTTCCTTGTTTAAAATTTGTTCCTAAACCTTTCATGACATTAAAATTAACATGCTTCTATATTCTACTACCTTGTTTCCCCGACGGATATTGATAAATAAAACTATGTGTTGAGCTAGCCACCATATTGTTTGATAAGCCACTTTAGCTGACCCAGATCCCCTCTCTTGTAATCCGTTCAACTGAGTGAGGCCGTTTTTCTTTGGAAAATTTCGATGCACTATGGAAGTAAACAACGCCATGAATAATTTTTAGCTATTATGCATCAAGTTCATGGACCTGCTTGAATCCTAAACATGTAACGTTGTTACTACTTTAAATTGGACATTTTTTGCTGATAATAAACGAGCAAATTCCAGGAACCTTTGTGTTGTTCTTGATCATACCTGTACTGTAGTTTGTACATTATCATTCACAAGGGTAGAAAAATCTTTGAAACTTTCAATAATCTTCAGCCACCACCTTTCGTCACCCATCTTTGATTATTGTCCTCCAAAATAGAAAGTATGTGGCATCTGGAGATCCGTGGTTCCCTCCACTGCCACTTTATTTTTCCATCACAATTCAGTTTTATTGCCACTTTTGCTCAACGTGGCAACACTAACTGCTACCTGACATCACTGCACTTAATGTTTGTGCTTTTCAAACACATTTCGGACCATAGAGGGCGTTGAAACTAAGTGGTGGGAAGAAAATACTTTTCTTTGCGGATAAAATGTTCTCTATAGTAAAAGTACTCAATAATTAAAATCTTTTTTCTTGTAATGTTTCTTTCCAACAACACGTTTTGATCTTAAGTCGTCTGAGGGGCACTTATTTCAAGTCTGATATGAATTGACTTGGACCGTTGGCTGCAATTTCGAATGTTGGCGTTTTTTCCATTATGATTTTGTTGCTTTGTCTTTTAAACCCCTAAAATGGGTAATTCTAACTATATGACATACTTCTTAAAAATAACATGTCGATTGATGCCGTCTTTGTCTCTTTGAATATTCCATTGCGATTCTCGTCACCCTGTCGCCTCCTTTCAACCTAGCCAGCCATGATCAGATTTTAAATTCTTTTGGCTGACCAGGCTGAAGAATTAGGCTTAAGGTGACCAAGTTTGATTTGGCAGGAATGCTAAAATCAATATTGCATCAATAGTCGAGCTTTTACACGAACCTTCATGAAAATTGAAGAAATTATTCAAGTTCAAAATACTAAACCTGTCATTTTTTTGCGCTCTATAAATCAAATCATGTTGTTTAGAGATAGGATTGCTTCAAACCCCCCTGTTCAACGATAAACCCGAAAAGCCCGCTTGTGCGTTTTTTTCGGGCAGTTTTTTCGTTGTTTTTTTTCGCTTTTTTGCCTTAAATGCCCCTAAATTGTCCCTCAAGATTGTGCTTACCTCTATGTGAGTGACTATGTGCAACTTGAATTCAATTCTCTTGGATATTGTGTTTCTTAGAACTATTGAAGAATTTATAAATGATGATGGGGATATGTTATAAATAGCGCTCGGATAAATTTGCTGGTTCGTTGGCAAAAAGTTGAACTTTATTAGACGAAAGTTGCAAAAAATTGCTATTTTCTGGCTTGAAAACGTTACTTTTGACATAAAAAAAAAATTGGTCATATACGTGTCTGAATTCTGAGCAAACTTTTTAATCGTAAGTTTTTCTTTTTTAATCTTGTGAATGCCTTCCTTAAGATTATAGTTCTGCTTTGCACAAATCATTTTAGAATATCAAAAATCTATCAATTCTTTGAGAAGGTCTTGGGAAACTGTAAGTATATAATTTGAATAATTTCCCGCAGGATTTGTGTGATCGAGAAAAAAATGCCAATAAATGTGTTTGTTGCGAAGAAATTTAGTTATAAATGTGTCAAAATCTGTCTAAAACTTAGTTGTGATATATTCATATATATAGAAGTTCTCGATAACGGTCATTATTTGCTCTGCACTAAGCAAGAGTATCACGTTAGCCCAACCGAGGAATGTCGCTGTCAGTTGTGCGAAGAACATCTTCACCCCTATCATCATTCTTACTACATGTGTAACCACCTTGACGAGACTAGCGTCGCAGAAATAAAGAAATAAAATATATTGATGTGGTTCTAATATGAAGAAGATAATATGTATAATAAAATTGAAAAAGCAAAAATATCAAGAAAAATCAAAACCCCAAGAAAGAAAAACCTGAAAACCCCGGGCGGGTTTTCTCGTATGCGACTCTGATAGAGGGGAGGTACTTTATTTATGGTCACCATGGTGTAATCAGACAGTTTGCAGTCAGACGAGTCAGACTCTATTTTTTCTGGTGAACGCGAGACGGCTGACAAGTTGACTGTTGTTCATCTGCCTTTTTCACCATTTCAATCCAGGATTGTGACAGGGCTGCGGTTTTAAGCCACAGCCAGTCATATTTTTGGGGACCGGTGGCATGGCAAATAACAATTGAATGGGTTGATTCTGTGGTTTGGGTACCACATAAATAAATGCTCGTGTATGGATACAGAAATACGGATAAAATGTTAATAGATTTGTTGACTAGATTTATTGATGGTGCAATTTCGAAAGGCAAGTGTAGATGAATAAAAAAAGTGTTCAATGTTGAAATTTCATTAGAAATTTTGACTCATTTTCCAACTGTCATCTTGAATTTTTAAAAGTTTGTTATTTGTGCCAGGACATCAGTTTTTTAATAAAATCACTCAATGGGACTGCCCTAAGGTTTTTTATGCGTTTATTCACAAGTTGAACAAACCATCACACTAAGCATTTTGTATGTATGTATTTCGGTCTCAAAAGTGGAATAATATGTAAAAGAACGAAAGAAAAAACTTGGCACTTGTTATCCTATAGTTTGGAGAAAAAGAACATTTCAAACGGTTTTTAAATCATTGGACATCTATAGATATCTACATCTATATAACGTGAACTTAGACAGGAACCATTGCAGTCCAGGGCGGATTTCAAAAAATACACCTCGGGGCCAATTATTGTATTTAAATGCGAGTTTCTTGAAGAGAGTGTGTGAAGAGAGTGAGAGTAGTGTTCCAGTGACTTCCATTGCATTAATTGGACCAAAATCGTATGTTGAAAGTGATCCTGGCTAGAGTTATCTTTAAAACCATCAGGAGAGAGTCATTTGATTTACGGGGTTATGAGAGAAATGACGCTCCGAAAATATTCATGCATCACCAAGCCTGCACTGTGTGTGCGATGGGATTTGAGGTTGAACACATTAAGTTATATGATTCACATCCTGAACTTGCGTTTTTAGGGAGTCAATGGCAATATTGCTCATTCAGCTGCTTTGGTCAAACAAGATGAAAGATGAACGAAGAATCAAGTCTCTTGACACCCTTGTTGCTGGATCAATGAAGTGTGTTAAAAACTAGGAATTGACTTCCCTGGTCTGCAACTCTCTTTCTTTAATCTCCTCCCTCTCCCTACTACACACTCCATAATGCCGTCCATTCCCCACCTACTTTTGGAGAAGTAAAGTGGTTTTCAACCTTCCTTTAAACCCATCCAGACGACGGAAAATACTCACGGAAATTTTAGACCTTGACCACCACACAATCTGCTCAAAGAAGGAATTCCACACTGTGTCAAAATTCACATGTCGATGTGAAAGCTGTGGTAAGGCCCTCCACTCATACCACTTTACATACTTTTGTGAAAATAATGATGACATAACATCGCAATACAGAACCTTACAAAAACAAATCTCCACTAACTGTACTGGAGAGATATTTCTCTGTGAGCCCTCTAATTTGATCTCGCTACTGCAGACAAGTTTAAAATAAGTTCAACTTTTGTTGATCATACACAATATCATGTCAAAATACTTTTCAAAGTATCATTTCCAAACATCTTTGATACCACATAACATTACGTTGACATTTCCTGCCAGACACTTATTTGACCAACTTTGACCTAATTCCCACGTTACTCAAGAGCATCCCTGTTTTCTCAACCGTACGTTTTGTCGTTCTCTTCAAGTTCATTTACTTATCACTTACTACATTTTCGCGCTTGACTCTCGGACCTTGACACGCCCGCCCGGATTCCGCGATTTTACCCGTGAAACGCCCTCGGATTCCCTGACAGACGCGTCCTCGACCTTGAAGGCCCTTGATTCAGTGACCTCGGCCTTCATCCCATCATGATTTGACTCGATTTGACCCCTTCTCCGGACATCAATCAATCATGGCTCCTTCTCCTCCTTCTCCGATCACGGATGAGGCGTTACGTTCACGCCTCCAGCGGCACAACTATCCCGTCCCGCCCATCACGGCTTCCACGCGGAGTGTGCTCCTCAAGAAGTTGGCTCAATTAGACGCTCAAAATCCGGCGGCGGTTTCCAAGGCGGCCAAATCCGGCTCAGGAATGAGCGCTCGTCGAGTTTCCAATCGTTTGCTATTGGATTACAGTTCGGCCGAAGATGAAGAACCGCTTCCTTCAGCCACGAATCTGGTCCAAAGTCCAAAGACACGCCCACAACGAAGGGCTTCGAATAGTTTGAGAAATGAGAAGAAGCACGGCGGTGGGCGGGTCAATGGGGGCGGGAAAGTCAATGGACGCAGTCAACGGCTGATGAATTACAGCGAAGATGAAGAAGAAGACGAAGTTGAAATCGAGGAATTGCACCAGAATGGTGAGGGAAAATGGGGTTGGATTAAAAAATAAGATTACGCTTAAACCTGGGTAAATTAAGGAAATTAGAGATAGAATTCCAACTAAGGTTGGCTTTGCATGGGACATTTGACATGTCTATGAAAGTACGCTTTTTTCATAGAAAGTGTCTAGTTTCTTCAGGTTTTATATCAGAAGTACCAGGATTTTTAGATCCTTTAGCTGGCAACTAACTAAAATCATCTTGTACGTGACAATGCAAGTGTTCAATTGAATTTATCGAAGAAGATCACAGGGATCTTATCCAAATTGTTTACATTTATTGACTATCTGGGAGCCTTTCTTTAACAGGTGTGAGAATTGGCCCATTTTACTTGTAATTTTATTTGAGCTGTAGAATTTAAAAGAAAAAGAAGCGCCTTCAAAAAAACTAAAGCTAAGGACTGAAAAGTGATCGGAACTCCTTACGAGATAAAAGATGGACAAGAATGCCGAAATTGAAATTTCAGGTCAACATGAAGAGGAATCCGAGGAGGTCGAAGAAGAGGAAGATGTGGATGATGATGATGATGATGAGGAGGAAGAAGAAGAAGAAGACGACGAAGAGGAAGGAGAAGCAGACTTTGAAGATGGGAGTGAAGTTGAAAATGACGGTGATGCTCGGGTAGATTTCGGGGTTCAAACCTCACCCGGTCTCGATTCGACCATGGAACACTCAACACTTCGATCCAATGGCGTTCATTATCGTGGGAATCGTTTTGCGGCTAGTACGCCTCTATCTCCGCCCAAGAGTACGGCGGCTTTCATTGGGAAACATGAACAATCGACGTATTCTGTCGTATCTCCTGCATTGCGACGAACCATTGCCTCCAACTCGAAAGATTTCGGATCCTTAGGTGAGAAAGGCTATAAAAAAGACTTTCCAAAAACAGTGACCACTTTGAACTGCTTACCAACTGACAGTCGGATTGGGGGATATCGAAACTAAAAGCACAGATTCGTTTTCAAAAAAGTTGACTTACGCTCCTAAAACATAATCTCTCAGTTTGATAGAGTAACTACTTTGGGATCTTGCATTAAATGACCAAGGTCAAAAGCAAATTTCAATCTCTTTTTGCGTTTTCCATTCCAGGCGAGGCTTTATCGACTTTGCCCGCGGGCTCAAGCAATCTGTCCAATTCATCGAATTCCCGAATGAACGGCTCGGTGGTCTCTCAAGTGTCTCGCTCGTCCAATCCCAACTCGAATAGCTCTTTATTGGGTGGAAGCAAATCGCTCTCGTCATCGCTCATCTCCAAGCTCATCATTGCCAGTGCCATCGTGTTCTTCTTCGTGGTCGTGTTCAAGTACGTCAATCTGAGGCCTTCGCCCAATCTCGCCGATCACATTCCCATTTGCGGAGTGGACCACGTGCTTCAGGTCTGTGTGGATCATCACGATCGCGAGGACGTATTGAATCTGTTCAAGGAGATGCAACACATCCTGGCCGAACAGAGTGTCAAGTACCTTTGTCGAAACGAAACCGATTCGATGCGTATGTCGTTTTCGGATCTGACCGAGCAACTCAAATCCAGCTCGCCCCGATCTGATTTGGAACGCTTGTTGTCCATACTGGTCGTGATTCTAGTGGAGAAGCCTAATTGGGGCATCCAATTACTGGATGCCCATGGTCAGGCCATTAGTGAGCCCCAATATTTAGAAAGTCTTGTCCTGGTCAATCCGAAACTAGATTGGACATGTTGGACCAAATTGGTACTGAAGGTCGTCTTCCAATGGGTTGGAGTGGTATCGGTGTATGTTTTGGGCGGGTTGATCGTGTTCGGTTTGATGTATGGATCGTATCGATTGTATATTTGGCGAAAAGAGCAAAAGCTTCAAGAGAACCAAGAGGTCTTTGAGCTGGTGGAACAAGTCCTTTCCCTTCTCGTGGCCCAACATCAAGTGAGTCGAAGTCAAGGACCTGGGGGAGCTCGTCCTTGGGTGCCCGTGAATCATATTCGTGACCAACTGATTCCTCCTCAAGATCGAGAAAAGCGCCGGAAGAAGCGTATCTGGAACGCCGTGGTCAAGTACATCAACCAATCCGAATCTCGTGTCCGAGTGGACGTTCAGAAGGTGTTTGCCGAAGAGCACGCCGTTTGGCAATGGCTACCTGATATCCAGTGGAGTCCCATGAACCAACATGGACCCAACCCCTATCTGAGCCCACATTCATCCTTCGTACACAGCCCACCAGCCTCACCGATGCACAACTTGCCTCCAGTCTCGACAACGCCTCAATGGCAAGGGTCGGCCTTTAGTGTCCTCAACAGGAATGTGGCCTCGCCGGCCGTGGCTCCTACTAGTTGTGTGAAAGTGAGACACATGTTCGATTCCACAATTCAAAAATCCGGTCCAGGATGGGTTTGGCAGGTGAAGGAGGAGATCTTGCGGCGATGTGCCAATCAGGCCAAGATCTATCACGTGGCTGTGGACAAAGAGAGCCATGAAGGCTGTGTGTACATCAAGTGTGGGTCCACGGATGATGCTGGATCCGTATTTAAGACCCTTCATGGACAATGGTATCGCGGCCATCTCGTGACCGTTAAGTATCTCCGAGAGGAGAGGTATCACGAGCGATTCCCAGATGCAAGGTTCCAGAAGAATCCTTTGAAACCCCAGACCTAATTTGAGAAAAAAAACAACTGCGATGGAATATTGGCTGGCAATATTCGCCTTGTATCCTACAAGTAGTACCTGATTGACATGTATCCCGACTTTCTTCCCTTGCCAAGACCCCGTTGACATTGTTGTCAAAACGTCGCGTGGAGAGATAGATCAAACCCCCTTTTGGAAAGAACATTGTCATTTTGCACACTCATCAAAACGGAGGACGCACAGAAATGCTCTCTCTTATTCCTATGTTTTTCCGCTCTCTTCTTTAAAGAATGTCATTTTAAATCATCAACTAGATTATAACGAATTGTATGCGGACGAAGTAAAACAATATGCTAAACGTTGAATCGGCAAATGTACCTGATTTTCGACGGACCTTCCCCCTTTTCCTCTCCAAGGAAAGAAAAACTTGTACAAATGAACACGCTGTTGTTTACTATGCTATTATTTTAAACCGCGAAAATAAATTATCCTCGACGAAATGCACTATCATTTGCTGTTCGTTAGATTTGTCGCAACTCCTACATAACCATGACGAGTTGTCAAAAGAGAGCCAACAATTACTCAGCATGGGAAGCCAGTGAAGAGGCTATCTCGGCCTCAATGGCGGTTGACTCTGTACCGAGGGTCGCCGCGATTGTGCTGGTGGCCTCGGCGCTAGCTCGGGCGCAAGCCGCCGCGCGCTGGGCGTGCCCTAAGCGGTCCGGCTCGCTGGGCCGCGCCAGCAGAAGCCCGATGACGCGCACTGCCTCCGTCGCGGCTGCCGAATCGCGCTGGGCCATTACACTCATCTTCTCAGACTGAAAAAAGGATAAGGTGTGGAAAAGTGGTATTTACAGTGATTTTTTTTTTCTTTTCAAATTTATGGGAATCTTTCAACGTTTTTTTGGATTCTGTAGGAGTTTTAGGCAAAAGGTTAAACGTCTCTTTACCCTTGGCAAATTTGAGCTTCCTTAAAATTATGATTGACGTCTGACCATTTCTATTTTTGAACACAATCATCAATGGGCAGAGGCTGTTTTTTAAAAGATTTTTTCCATCCCAAAACACCTTGGAAATCGGCACCTAGGACATGAAATAATGTCAGGGCTCAAAAGCCGCTAAATTTTCATCAATTCTACCAAATACATCAACTTTTCCCTGACTATGCCAACATTTTTCAACCCCAAATACAAGGCCATTGTTTAACTGCATCTTGAATATGCTTCCCCCATTTGAGCTCCAATGAGTTCAGCAGGTTTGTAAAAGGTCAAGCAGGTTCAAAGATATTTCACTCGGAACATCACGGGAATGAGATTTTCAAGGGTTGTTCAGATCTGCCAATTGTAACTCATTGGTAGATCAAATTTCGTACAAACGTTAATCGTATAACTATATTGATCATTAAATCACTTTCCACATAAAATGTGCCCCCTAGTTAAGGGAAAATCCGTACCACGACATCCACGATAAGCGGTTCTGGTGGGGGTGGCGGCAACGGCAAAGAAGGTGGTGAACCTGCCATCTTGAAGGAGGAGGAGGGAAAGGTTATTTGTATTTGTATAAGATGCGATGTTACGGTGAGGAGAGCGTGCACGAGGACGAGAAGAGATCCAAAACGAGGTACACTTCCGAGATCCTTGAGTTGAGCTAGACTATGTGTAAACGGTAATCACCGATATGGTATGGACCCTCTATCTAGAATACATCTCGAGTCCATACCGATATGGTAATGATGTTGAAGATGACAGATTGGAGCGAGTTGACACCCAGCAGCTTCAGCCAAGGATGACTCTACGAAGGATTCATTTCAAGGTCGAAGGACCTACTGCTTAGGGCCGACACCGGCAATTTAGGACATGCGATGACTGCCTTTGATTCAATAAATTTTGATTATTTTGCTAATAACATTCGTTTTTGAGTGAACGGCGGAACATAACAACATTTTAACAATGGCAAATAACCAGAGAAATGACGTGTGTTCAAGTGAATGGTTGTATTTTATAACATTTCAAGGAGAGTAAAAGTCATGTTACACTCCACTAGAAGTCTAACGTACACTTATAATTTTCTTGTCCCTCATGGTGAAAGTGCGTCTCAGGAGCCCCATCATTCCCCTCGCCCGCATGACGCTATCAGCATAGTGCTCACGGAATTTTATGTTCTGATCGAATATGATACTAAGGTTTGTTTCCATGTCTATGCTCTCAAATTCCTGGCCTTTCAGGATATCCTTGGGAGTGGTTTTTGGCCTCTTCCCAAACCTCATCATCTTACACTTATCCACATTGAAGGTCATTTGAGGCCCAATCTTCTGCAAAGTTCAAGGCACTTTGGGCTCATTTTTCGTCTTGAGGTTGCAAGATAATCCCGATGATCTTCAAATCATCCGCAAATTTTGGCATCTTTGTGATCTTACTTATAAATCTACCACTTCGTGTACGAGGTTGCTTGAGTGAAAAGGACAACATTGCGCACAAAATTCTTGCTTTCCATTAATTCCAAATTTCCTTGAGTATGAAAACTTAACTTCTTGAAT